>JASZXU010000128.1:0-36079 GCA_035521515.1 Phenoliferia sp. Uapishka_3
CCGAGAGAGGATCCGTTGGCTAGTTTGAATGTTGGGAAGAAAGTACGTCTCTCTTTACCCTGCTTTGTGAGGTGATGATTGGGGCTGACGCGGTTTTCGGGGGGTCGATAGGAAACGACTGGAGTGACACCGACGCCGTTTACTAGCTCGGCGGAAACTTCCATTCTTCCGATTATTACAAGTCAACGAGATCGGTTTAGACAGCGGAATGGAGAACTTGAAGAGGTTCGTTCTGCTTTCTCTTGCTCGTCGTCTTTTCTGCATGCTAACCGCAGATGAAATATTGCAGGAACTGCGACGACAATTCGAGACCATCTCCGAGCTTCGGACAGAGATCAAAGCTTTACAAGCTGACAACCTCAAATTATACGAAAAAGTTCGGTACCTACAAAGTTATCGAGATGACGCGGCTGGTGTTTCGTCGAGGAGTGCTTTCCCTCCTTCGAGAGGTGATGAGGAAATGGGGAAGTATCAAAACAAGTATGAGGAGAGCATGAATCCTTTCGAGGCTTTCCGAGGTCGGGTGAGTCCCCTTGTCCTGGATCTATCAGGTCTCATCGACGTGCTGATCATTTGTGTGTTTATTTGCAGGAACGAGGTCGAGCAGTCCAAATGCTCAACCCTCTGGAAAAGGTCCTTCTGAGTCTGGCGAGCGTCGTATTGAGCAACCGACTCAGTCGGAACGTTTTCGTCTTCTATGCACTCGCTCTTCACTTTGTCGTTTTATCAACTTTGTATACTATGACGACTTCGAGTGACTCGGTAGCCGTTCATATGCCCCCGTTGTAGTTATTCTGAGTTGGTATGAGCAAAACCTTGGTTGTTAAAAAATTGGTTACCCCTTTGCTCTACGCTCGCGAGTCGAACTACCCAGTGCGCATGTGCACGAACAATGTGAACCTGAACTCGAAGCTTCTACGTTAAATGAATCGTGGGGTCCATGATTCACAATAACTTATTTCTTTCTATTTCCAAGCCTTCTATTTTCTTTCCTTCCCATACCCTCCTCTCCTCACTCCATTCGGGCTCAGCAAATAGCAAAGTCAGCAGTCTTGTTTCCATTCCTCTGCTCCAGCCTAGTTCCAGAAGCAAAGTACGCTTTGATTCCCTTCCTCTCAAGCATCTTGCCGTACCAAGCCGCAAGAAGTGGGAATTCACTCGCAAAGACTGCTGGGCGAAGAGTCTCGATGCAGGAGACCATGTAGAGGAGATGGTACTCAGGGTGACTTGGCTGGTGGGTTTGATCATGTGGATTATATTAGGGTTGTGGCATGGAGGGAAAGGGAAGGAGAGGACAAACCGAGTTGGAGAAGATGAATGAAGTGGTGGAGGCGGAGAGGAGGGCTTCGAATTGCGAGAAGAATTTCGAGGAGGTCGTGGTGGCGAATGTCTTGAGGAGCTCCAACTGTGGTAGATTCAGCGGCTGTTAGAGTGGATCTGGGAGGTGGAGGGGATGGATTTTGGGTTGCACGTTTTCGGGAGTGTACACGGCCTTGGTGTAGGAGATGGCAAAGTCCTCGACGGCGGCTTGGAGGGCGGCAATCTGGAAATGAAAGGATGTTCAGATTTCGGTTTGGTACTATTGAAGAAAGCAAGAAAACATACCTGGTACTGCTGGTAAGCGTCCTTGGGAGTCTGGCCTACATACGTCGCGTAACAAATCAGTCCAAGCTCCACTTACATTACCAGATACCAAAAGGGAAACATACCAGCACGAGCAGACAAGTACTCGAGAATAGCGTTGGTCTGAACGAGAGCCTTTCCATCAATGTTCAACCTTGGGAGCTAGTTCAAGTCGAAAAGAAGTCGCGTCGCGCAGGTCAGCTCAGCTCGGCTCATACCCCGGCTTTGTATATGAAGAACCTACCTGGTTGAAAGCGTACTCGGAGCAGTTCGCCCTCTTCTCGAGGAAGTTCTCCGTACCAACGTCTGTGAACTCGATCCTGTGGAAGGAAGTGGGTGATAAGCGCTCGTTTTCCATGACTCGGCCGACAAGATCTTCGGAGCTATCGTAGAGCTAGCCACTACAAAGGAGAAGTCAAACGTACCCCTGGTCGACGAGCATGAGACGAATGGCCTCTCCACGTCCTTGGATGGGGAAGTCTGCGAAGAAATGTCTGTTGAGCCTGCTGTGCACACCGGTGGCGACGAGCTGGCGAGCAGGAGGAGCTTACATTCGAGAGTGACGGGGGACATGCTGGATTAAGATGTGGTGTGGTTTGGTGGTGGGGTTGGGAGGTGATGAGCTTCAAGGAAGCTTTTTGGAACCAAGTTTCGCTGCCAAGTCAGTCCGACCGGGAGAAGAGCCGGAGAGTCCGCGGACCGGCCGAGGCAAGAGGGGCGCACTTTGCTAGATTCTTCCTTCCCAAAGAACGTTTCGCGACTTGCAATCTTTGTAGGATGACCACCTCAGTATGGCTCGACCAAGACCCGGGACACGACGACGCAATCGCGACTTTGTTGGCCTTATCGTCTCCTGCTCTCAACCTTGTGGGCATCAGCACAGTTCATGGCAACGGTTCACTCAAACATACAACACGTGAGCACAGCTTGACTCACAGCTTTGTACCGCCTCCACTGAATCAGCCACCGCCACAGTAAACGCTGCTCGTGTCCTCTGCTCTTTCGGCTCTCCCGATCAAGCCGCCCGCATCCCCATCTACTCAGGCGCTCAGAAACCACTTCTTCGACCAGTCAAACATGATCCAGGTACTCTTTCCAACCCTGTGTTTCCAACACTTTCCTGATCCATCCCACCACAGAAATCCACGGCGACGATGGCTTAGGTGGGGTAGAAGGACTCCTCTCCTCCTCCGACCCTCGAGTCCTCCGAAAGGTGCAAGAGAACGAAGGAAAAAGTGCTGTGATGGGGATTGCAGAAGCCGCGAGGGCTATGCCAGGTGGAGAGGGGGATGAAGGGCGACTGGCACTTGTCGCGACCGGGACGCTCACAAAGTTAGTCTTGCTCGCCTTAATTTCGATCGAAGAAAAGCTGACGGTGGGATGGATAGTATCGCGTTATTTTGTGCCACGTTCCCGGAATTGGTCAGGGATAAGATTTCGCAGATCGTGCTCATGGGTGGTGCGGAGGGGAGGGGGAATAGGAGTCCGACGGCAGAGTTCAATATACTTTGTGACCCAGAGGTGAGTCGTTATGGTGAATTGATCCAAGAAACGCGTTGAATTGGGTCTGACGCAGGCAGCTGCGATAGTCTTCGATGCCGGTAAGCTCTTATTTGAACCCAGCTCAATACGCCGTCTGAGATTTGTTTCTCGCAGAGGTCAAAGTCGTGATGATGGTAATTCCAATCTCTCACCGCCACTGAATCGAGCTCATGACGACCTCCACCTCTATTTCAGCCGCTCAACGTCACCCACACCGCGCTCTTCACTCCCTCCGACAACTCGCGACTCCTTCAGCGGATCCCCAACTCGCCCCATTCAACCGGTGCCAGAACGCAACTCCGGCACACAATAAGTACTCTTCTCATGTTTTTCGCTTCCACTTGTGCGTCCCTGCACCTATTTTTGGCCATCCTCGCCCACATCTGACCCTCAAGTTCTTCGCAGACGACAAAGTATTCGGATTCAAAGACGGTCCACCAATCCACGATCCGCTATGTATCGCTTACCTCTCTCACCCGCATCTTTTTGAAGGAAAGAGGTATCGAGTTGATGTGGAGCTACATGGGAAACATACGGCTGGGACGACTTCTGTTGATTTGTGGGATTATCGCCTTCCTGAATTGACGGCCATGAGTGATCCAGAATCCAGGGAGTCTTGGGGGAGACTGGGAAAAAATGTTTGGGTCGCTGAGAAATTGGATGTGAGTACTGGAGGAATCAGGGACTTTCTCCTATTCGAGTTGACCAGGTTGGTGCGTTTTGCAGGTCGAAGGATTTTGGAAGCTCTTTCAGGATAGTGTGGATTGGGCGGATAAAGTATCACCTTTGAATACAAAGTAGACTGCTGGACACTTTCTCTCCTTCTCTTCCCTCCTCCTTCCCGAGCGCCGCTTCGAACTCGGCCGGGCGACTCGCCCACGGCTTCGGGTCGTCTTTATCCTGACGGAAGCGAACAGAACTCCACCTCCACTTCTCCTCTCTCCCGTCTCCCGTCTCCCGGCTCACAGTCATCCTGCATCTCATCCCATCACGCCATGGAACCAGCCCACAACGCCCACTTCCTCCGCATGGCAGAGGCGCTCAAGCCAGTCCTCAAATCAACTCCTTCACCGCCTCTACGGGTCATCACAATAGAAAGGGATGAATCGGCACTGCTCGGTTGGAAAGCTGTTGATGCGGGATCCCTCGAAGATGTCAAATGTTTGAAGCCGGGAGAATCTTGCATTCTTGATTTTGGTGAGTTGAGTTCCGCGCAACGATCAGCCTGAGTTGCGCTGACTCCCTGGTGGGGAATAAGGTGGTCATAGGGCGGGATATTTCTCGTTTGATTTGGTCGATGTCCCGTATGGGATGGAACCGGCGGATGCTCCGGCTAGGTGAGTGGGGTGTGGTTGTCTGAGGAGGGCTTCGACGAGCTGATTGGTTGCGTTGGGTCGGGCAGGCTAAAGTTGGTGTTTGGTGAAGTGCTGAATGATGTTGCAGAATCTTTTGAGCCATATGAGTAGGTCACCTTGATTCTTTGAGAGGATCACAGAGAAGTGGCTTACATGGAGGGTGCGGCAGAGGATGGCTTAGCAAGAGCTGGCTGCCGGAGGAGGTCATCAAGTAAGTTTTACCTATGCTTCTATCTTGGATTAAGCTCGTATCTCTGGCTCACAGTGTCGACTACCTACCTGAGCACGTTGCGATGCCAAGGCGGGACGCATTCCGCTACGTGAAGATTACGGTGGTGTCGACCTCACTTCGCTTCGCGGTCAAGTAAATCTGATCGTTCTCCCTCCTTCCGTAAGTACGCCACACTAACTTCTCATTTGCTCTAGGCTCGAAAATTGTCTCGCAACAGCAGTCACTTCAGCCCCCCTCGAGAATCCAGCTCCCCTCATCTTCCCTGCGAAGCTCAACCTGTCTACCCCCGACGAAGCGCTTCTCCAGAAAATCGACACAGTCGCAATGGAGACTCTCCGAAACTGTATGCAGACAGTATATGAAGACGGACCTCGTCGAGATATGCGTCTTTGGTAGGCTCCCCGATTTCGACACCTTCGCGGTCCGTTAAGACTGATGGATGCCTCAAATTAGGATTGGAGACTTAAGGCTGCAGGCGCTTTCATCGTACTGCACTTTCAAGGATTTTAATCTTGTGAAGAGATGTCTTTATCTCTTTGCTGCGATGCCATATAACGATGAAGGACTTCTTTGTGCTTGCGTTTATGAGAAACCGAAGCCTAGATTCGGTGGGAACTCTATTGGTGAGCATTCTGAGCGAGGATCATGCTATGCCGTTGCTTATGACTTTTGTTGGCTACATAGTCGACTACTCCATCCTGTACAGTGTCACCCTACTCGACTACGTCAAAGCAAGTCAAGATTTCGACACCGGGCGAGAACTCTTCCACATCGCGCTTAAGCAATTCGAGATCCATTTAAGAAATTTATCGGCTGCGACGTACCTCTACGCTGTTCCGGAGCAAACAGATGGAGGATCTTGGCATTTCATTGATTGTACGTTTAGGGTGCCGGCGATTCATTCTCTGTTCCCAACGCAATGTTTCTGAGCAGGGCAAGAAAAGCTGGATCGCACCACAGCAATCCACTGTGTCCTGGTCTTCGGCCTCAAAGCGATCTCTGAGCTAGCAGCGCTCCTCGCCCTCCCTCCACCCACTCTCGCCACACCAGCCTTCGCAGTGAAAGAGTCGAGCGTGGACGACCTCGTCGAAAAGCTTACTGCATCCGCACGTAGCGCTTTATTTGACCCGGAGAAAGGTCTGTTCATCAGTGGACCGGAAAGGCAGGTCAGCTGGGCGAGTAATGCTTGGGCTGTTATTGCTGGAATTCCGGAGTCGAGAGAGCAGGGGGCGAAGGCGCTGAGAGTCGCTTATGGGGACCAGGAGACTGTCACCGCGACTACTCCTTATTTGCACCATTATGTTAGTCATCCTCTTTCTACTTCTTACTGGTACCTGGGCTGATGGTGAGTTCTCTTGGCCAGCTTTGCGAAGCGTTTATTGTCGCGGGACTCGAAGACTTGGCTCTGTCCCATATCAAGTCGTACTGGGGGTTCGCGCCCTTCCTCATCTGTCGCGATAAAAGTCTTGACACATCTGAGTCTTCTTCAAGGGGGCCCAACTAATGCGAGATCGGGTGCAGCGCGGGGCGGCCGGTCGACCGGCGCCCTCCTCGTTGCACCTGCGCAGTGCGCTAATGAATTGAATATTTTCATTGGCCAATGTAATGCACCCTCACTTCAGTGAACCCGTACGTCCCACAACACCAGAACAAATGTGACCAAATTTGACGAAGCTGGTGATAAACCTACAGGGCCTTGTCAAACTACGGTGGATAGAAGAATGGACAGGTTAGTGCATGATCAGGCGGGAGAAGTGGGAAAGTTGTAATTGAACGCACTAGGTCTTCGCTTATTCGACCGCAACCTTGGAAGTTCCTCATCCATTCTCTCAACCTCAACATCGTCGTCCTCATCACTTGAAGGTTCGGTTTCGGGTGGAGGTGCAATAACCTTGCGAGGTCGTCCTCTTGGCCGCTTTTGCAGTGGAAGAGAGGTGGTTGCTAGGGAAGGATCAAGACTCGACGGTGGGATGTGGTTTGTGATGTTGCTGAGCGACGATGAGGGCGCAGAACTGTTGAGCGGACGTTTCCGTGGGCGGCCGACTTGTTGCTTTGGAGGGATTGCCGATTGCAAGTGCGTCCCGAAAGCTGACCCTGACGAGGAAGCTGAGGTTTGGGGAGGAAGATTGAGAGTAGGAGGAGGGCACGGCTGTTTGCGAGGTCGACCGCGGCCGCGTTTGGGTGGAGGGAGTCCATCGGTGGTCGGCGCTGCTGTTCGTGAAGAAGATTGGATCGCAACTGAAGAGCGGTGAGGAGCTGAGGGAAATGCATTTCGACCGCTGCGAGTGGGAGCGGGGTTGTATTGAGGTTCGTTGCAGTCGAAATTGGTGTCACCTGTGGGAGCAGCGTCAGCGGGAGTTCTAGAGCAATGAATCAGCTGAGCATACTTTGTATTTGCTCCTGCTCCCTTCGAGCTACTTTCTCCGCCCGTACACATCGCTTCCTTTCCACTTCGAGTACGGTGTTGCGCTCCTCGTCCGAAACGGCAACAAAAAGCTGTACCAGTTTCCCACTTCGCTTGGCCTGGGGGACGAGAACCTCCTTGCCCAAATCACGATTTTGAAGGCTATGGACGTCAATCCAGTGCTGTTCCGCGCCATATCGGGTGATGGTGCGGTTCGAAGATCCCACCGGGCACGCCCGGCAGATGAGCGGCGCATTCGATGAAGGCTTGTCCTCTTTGGTTGCAAGGGCGTGGCCAACGGTAGGGTAGCGAGGGTTGAGCAGGTGATCCTTGGAGTGCTCACACGACGAAAAAAGTTTGTGATCGCGCGGCTGGTGGGACGACTCGACAACCTCCACCGCACAAGTCCCGCCACAGAAGACACAGCTGCTTCCCGCTAGTTCGCCCTTGAGGACGTGTGCTGAGACATGCGTGTGGAGTTGCGCAAGACTCATCGAGGAATGGCAGTGTGCGCAATCGACGGCGTTCGACATGGCGCGGGAAAGTTCGGCTTCCGAGAGTGTCGAAGGCTCAAATAAAGCTTTCTTTCCTAAGGTGGAGGAGGTAAGTCTATGCTTCGAGTTCCTGCGGAGAAGAAAGCATACCTGATGACTGATAAGGGAGATTCCACTCGGCTGGGATGCGTGGCAGTTTGGGACGTTCAGCGAGGGCGGAGAAGGAAGACTCCAGCTCTTGGTGGCTGAAGAGAGAGGCTGGGACACCCTTCTGATTTGGAGTGTCGATGAGGGACGATAATGGGTGGAGAGGGGTGACAGATGATCCTGGAACTTCGATGATGGTGTTGTGACCAAGGCGTTCGGCGGTATCGTACCACTGGAGATCAAAAGGAGTGATTGGTGCAGTTGAAGTGGGTGACGTGGGGGAGGAGAGAGGGCGAATAGAAGTGGGCGAGTGAACGAGCTTGAGGAGCTCGAGTTTGATGGCCGTTTTCGCATCTGCGAGATCGCACTCTGCAATCTCGACGAGAGGGAGAGACTCATGTTGAATGGTGACGGCGGTGGCGATAGCGAGGGCCTTCTCACCGGCTCGACTGACCACGCAGGCAACTCGACCACCTTGCTCGAGCTTGGGCACTCCTTGAGGGACAACGCGCATGAGCGAGTCAGCTCGGCGCTCCGACTTCTGCGAGGCAGCGACATGATACGCCCTTTCGCCTCGATTCTTCGAATAGCTCGGGGGGCCTCCCGAGCGATCGATGTCACCAATGAGTTTGGCGACATAGACGGGCTCGCCATCGGCGTCGGCGATTTGTGTGGACTTGAGAGGTTTGAGAGGGAGGGCGAGAGAATTGGAAGTTTGATTGAGATGTGAAGTTGATGAGGTTGGTGAAGGTGGTGAAGTTGGGGAAGTTGGGGAAGAGAGTTGATCGTTGGAAGGTCCTGTAGAAGGAATGATGAGTTGCAGAGCCAAAAGTGAGAAGCTGTGACGGACCGTTGATATCATCCAATTCCTCTGCGGTAACAACCCTAGCCCAATCTCTTTCTTCTTGCTCACTCGAGCCAGCAATGAGAAGAACATCACTCAGATCTATTTGTTCGAGAAGCTGCGTGTTTTCCTCAAATCCTTCGCCGGCTGCGACACGCTCAAGTTGCTCCTCAAAGGTGGCGTCCTCGAGATCATCTTCAGATTCTTCCATCTCGTCAAGCCGAGTGGTCGACTCGTCTTGAGGAAGGAAGCGTGACGGAGCTCGGAAGGCGTCGTCTTCGTCGACAAAGAGGTGCTCGAGACGGGTACGCTCTTCCGCTTCAGCAGCGAGGAATGCCTCATCATCCTCTTCCTTTGAAGAAGCTTCGTTCGAGGGAACCTCAGCCTCGGCATTAATATCCGAGGATGTTGATTCGTGGCCGGAGGCGCTCGAACAACTTGAGGGATCGCGAGCCCTCTCCGCCTCGTAGCGCTTCTGATCGACCGGCGACCACATGACGAATCGCCCAAATGGGCGACGGAGGTCAGATTTACCCGACCTCAGGCGGCCCTCAAGCTCTGTAAGCTTCTCCTCTGGGAGGAAATGCGCCCGGGCGGTGGCGAAAGCCCGCTTCCAGAAACCCTCGTTCCAGCAGTCCAGCACATCGACACTTCCAACAGTGTGATCAGCCGAGGAGAAGTCTTTTATGTGCGCTCGGTCAGCGTCTGCTGGGTTTGAGTCAACGTCGCGGCGGTCCTTTTTGCGTTTGCGGAGGTGGGGGTGAGCATCGAGAAGTTGGGCGAGGAGGGCGATGTGACCAAGCTCGGTGGCGACCTTGCCGACAGAAAGGGTGCTGTCGTTTGGATGTCGGTCGCGGAGGGCTGCAAACGTCTCCTCGACGTAATTTGTGCCGATTTCGGAGAGGTGAAGGAGAAGGTTGGGGTTGATAAGTTGGAGGTGGAGGATGAGGGAGATGGTTGAGTGAAGTGTGGTGGTGAAGTCGTCATAGATCTCGGTTTGGAGCCCGTTGGAGGAGTTGACGAAATGGTGTATGAGGAGGAGACCGCCGGCTTCGCACCAGTTTGTCACTCCGTCCTTAAGTGAGAGTGAGGAGGTATAGAGAGGTGAGGCGATGAGGTGGGCCATTCGCCCGACAAAATGTATTGCTGCTCGCTCGCGGACGTATGAAGGGCCGCGTGCTTTAAGGGAATCCATCGCCTCCTCAAACGGAAGGGAGTTGAGGAGACGAGCGAGGGCAAAGGCGGCCGGACACCGCATCGCATCTGACGGCATGATCATCACGAGTAGTGATGAGCGCTGCACGTTTGGTTCCGCGTCGATAGTGTGTCGCATAATCGTCTCTGAGCGGACATTCGTTTCGCCGACCGAGAAGCCCTCGGGACGCGCAATTCCGGTTCTGACGCGCTTGATGAGATGGCGGATGTCGAAGCTACAAGATTGAGAGTCAGTGAGTATGAGAAGTGAAATGGAGAGTCAAACAACTCACAAGAACCGTCTTCCGTCCTTGGCAACACGCATCGTGAAGCCGACCAGGACACTCGTGCCCTCAAATAGCTCGTGTTCTGGCGTTATCTCGATCCAATTTGAGTTATGATGGTTACGATGCCGACGAGAGGAGTCACCGTCCGACTCTTCGCCCAGAAGTTCGATTCCATGATGCGAAAGAATCTCGCGCGCTCGGTCGAAGACGGCATCCCAAAGTGGTCCCTCAACCTGGTGCGTTCGCCCCGTGCCACAAGACCCGTAAATTGCAAAGTAGATGTTTCGCCCTTCACAACGTCCGATGAGAGTTGTGATGTACCGCGCCCGGTGCGCTCCTGCCGTCTTGTCGTCGGTTCCCGTCTGGATAGCTGCGCCAATGAGCTCGACATCGTCGATTGTGTCGATGGTAGCTTTGAGATCAGAAGAGTGCTCGGTGCAGAGGTCCGTGACGAGGCGATTCTTTGCTGAGTAGCCGAGGTGTGCAGAAGCGGCGGTCTCATCACCACCCATGGTAGCGTATGAGCAAATTGACTTGCGCTTGTTCTCGGGGAGGCGACCAAAGCCCTGGAGCTCCAGATGGTGTTCTGTGTCGTCCGCGTACGACTCCGGTGAGCCGTGGCTTGGCTTGAATTGGATAGCTCGCGTGAGCTTCCGGATCGTTTCCTCGCCAGGACCACCAAAAGCGCCACGAAGAGCCGCGGTGGCGGCAGGACCTCCTGTGACTTTCATAATCGCCGCAGCCGAGAGCTCGTCGTCGTTCCACCCGCGCCCGTTGAGACCAAGAGCCTTAGCGCGAACAATTCTCCGCGCGATTGTGAGGAGACCATCGCGGTGTTTCAGGCTCGTCTTGATAAGGTTTTCAATTCGAATGTTGCGACCGCAGGTTGCGATGGTTCGGAGGATCTTCTTGAAAAGAGCGTTTTGCTTTGAGCGGCTTGCGTTTGATCTGAGTAGCTTGCGAATCTGGGTGAAGATTATGTGAGGTTGTTTCTTGGTTTGATGTAATAGAAAGGACGAACCTTGAAGAACGAATGCTTCAGAGCAGCATTCCGACTCTTGACACCCTCGACCAGCTGGTTGAACGACCTCTGTTGGAGAGGAAGGCCCTTGCCGGTCCTTGCCCTCCCGCGATCCTTCAGCGCCTTGATGCCCGTACGGCCTAGAAGGAGCTCGCAGCGTATGCAGGAGTTTCCTACAAGGACTTGGGTACCTTTTTCGAGACAGAGGCGGCTTTGTATCCGCGCGCTACCGTCCTCCGTGCTCAGCGTTGCGACGTATTTCACATCCGTGCCGATACCCTCGAGGTCGAAAAAGGTTTTGTTGGACGCCATAGGAACGACGGCACCTCTGCACAAAACTTTCGACAGGTTCGCAAGTTCTTTGCCCCAGGAGACATTGTGCGAAGACTGTTTGTTGGCCAGCGAGGAAAAGGGTGAGGATGTTGGGGGGAAGGTTTGCTGAGAAGGCTGAGGATGCTGGTGGGCAGAAGGAAGATGGGGTGGGAGGACGGAAGGGAAGGAGAGAGAGGAGGGTGAAGTTGGGGATGTAAGTTGGGCGATGCTCGACGAGGTGGACTGTGGCGATTGGCGACGGTCGTTGTTCGGCGGCGGGAGAGGGCGAGTAGGCGAGGTGTTGAATGCAAAAGGGACTCTACAAGCGTACGAAGCAGATTCGAGTGTTAAAAAGGAAAAGCTGGAATCAGAAGAAATGCGCACTCTTTATCATACTCCAGCGTGCGAAGAGCTTCGCGGCCCGCCTTCCAAGTCAGGCCGGGGTGCGGAAGACTTGCTGAGGGCACTTGATGTTTGCGAGCGTATGTCCTGCACGTTTTGGTGTTGAAATGAGACTGAACGTGCCCGCCCTCGTGCTTGGCCTTAGGCTTGACGACGCCGCAAAGACAGCACTTCCAACATTCGACCTGTTCAGCGCCAGGGTCAGCTCCATTGCCTCCCACTTTCCAGAATAAGACAGAGTAATCACGCCGACGTCTACCGAGAGCACACGATCCCCAAAGATTTGAGAGAGCTGCTCCTGGGTGTCGGCGCGGCGACGAGCGTTCCGAGTAATATCTCGCTCCCGATCCTTCCCAGTCCTCCGAGGCTCCGAGCGACGTTGCTGCTCATTCTCCACTCTCTTCGGAGTCTTTCCATCGTCCCGCGCTCGCGTCTCGAAATGATTGACGTCTACTGCTGCCGGGCGCTTAAGTGAGGGCGCGCGAAGAGCGGAACTGGGGCGAATTGGGGAGGTGAGCGGGTAGGGTTGGTAGCGAGGTGGAGAGGAAAGGAACGAATGGGAGGAGCGGCGAGGTGGTGAGGAGAAGGAGCTGGATGGTGGAGGCGCGTTCTCGTCTGTGACGTTTTGTCGGGACGCGCTCGGACGTGGGAGAGCATCTCCGGGTCCGTAGAAGTCCTGGGGACTGATGGGAAACATGTGCCATCAAATGAGTGCTGAGAGAGTTAAATCGAGCTTTTCTTGTTGGTATTGAAGGTCGGCTAAGCGCATGACGACTAGCCAACACTAACACTAACGCTAAGTCTTGTTAAGTTATTTTATTTCATTCGCACATAGTTTTGCGCCTCTGAGCCGGCTGCCCGGCGCCCTCTCAGCGGCATCTCGCCTCGCTGCAGTTGGGCCCCCTTGGTCTTCTTGCAGCTCCATGGTCGAAGCGGGCGCCGAAACTTTCTTCGAAGCCTGGGACCCGAAACGGCCAACATTTTCTCCTTATGGAGACATGCATGTGAACTCGTCAGCACCTCCTGTTCGTTTTTGACGCAGTATTCACTGATTTGATTGTTTTGCCTGTCTAGCTTCTGCCATGCTTGGTCGTGTACTCCGTCACTGCTCCTGCGACAACTTGGCGCAAGATAATTTGCAAGATGTGAGACGAGCCGGAGCTTCAGAGGGAGATGAGGGAAGACGATCAAGGGCGAAGAGTTCTTCTGGAGTATAAGGCGAAGATTGATGGATTCAGACCCAAATTAAAATGGGAATTGAAGTCTGCCGATGCCAAAAAGGTGGCTGCAGCTTAGTTCGACGTTTCGACTTGCAAGGCAACGTCGACGGATTTCTATGTTCTTCGTTTTTCCAAAAGGAAAGAAGAGCGGATGTTGTCGAGGCAGGAAGCATTGCGTAGACACAGCGTGAACCAAAAAATACACCCAAGCTCGCCATGGTGAGCACAGAGATATCCTACGTTCCCAACCGGGGAGTCGAACCCCGTTCGCGGCTGTGAGAGAGCCGAATCATAACCGGTAGACCAGCTAGGAACTTGATGCAGGGCTCCATGACTCTAACGATCCTGTAGCCGCATACGACGCTGCACCACTCACGGAATTCAAAGACTGAAACCGATCGTTGTCGCGGCATCGAAACCCAGAGTCAGGTAGAAAAGGATTCAGTGAAGGACGTTGCTAGTAACAAAGCGCAAGCACGCAGGGAGTCCGGAGATCCTGGGCTTCAGCAACTCATGAAAGGTCGGTGGATTCGGGCGGGGTCCAACTCCATACTTGTGTGGAAGGGAGGCTAAGTTCCACCAGGGAGCTAATGCTCATCACCGTAGCCTCTCGCTATTCCACTCCTGCCCTCCTCAAGGACGGCCGGAGCATCCATGCCATACCGCGGCTCGAGACCTCGATATGATCTCGCGGACAAGAAGTCGCCTGAGAGTCAAATAGACCACGGGCAGCTCAGCTCGATGTTTTACTTCCATAGCGAGGAGGGGACGAAACGTACCGGCTGCGCTTCCTAGTACTTTCGCCACTGCTGATGAGTTATTGCGAAGTGCCAGCGCCGAAGCTTGCGCCGTCAGGTCGTCGGTGTCTGCGAGGAATGCGGTGTTTGAGCAATTCTTGAACGAGGTATCTCCAAATTAATTGAAGCTCACCTGTGACGCTCCCAGCATTATACCGCTTCGGATGCCGATAAGTACCAGTGACGCTCGAGAAAATCGGGCCTTCGGGGTCATCTTCGACTTTGCTTGGGTCGACATGGGTCTGACCGAAAGTTGACGAAGACAGGAGGGTGGTAAAGTCGAGTATGTAGTCTCCAGTCCAGTCCTTCGAGGTCAAAGCTAGTTCGAGCTCGAAAGGTGTCACAATTGGTCGAAGGAACTCCTGGGTCATTTGAGGAGGGTGAGCCGGCGTGAGGGCTACGAAAGGCGAGAGTTTCGCACCTTCGAATCAATCAATGTGTTTTCGGGGCAGGCGACGAGGACGAAGCATTCAACTTCCATGAAGTTGGCGAGCTTGGCTGGATTCAGCTTGCCCACTGCGACGGTGTAGGACTTCTTTTGTTGCGAGGCGATAAGCTTTCGCAGGTGGCTGATCAAAGGGAGGTAGGCAGCTGACAAGGTACGACGTTAGCGCCAGAAGCTCTCATGACGTGGTGACTTCACTCACCAACTCCAAGGGTGCCAACTAAAATGCCGATGACATCCGCGTCCTTTGCCTTTTCGACCACCGCGTAGCGACGCATCAGCATGCGGTTCGTCTTTGTTGATTCCAGTCGAGCCGCTCGAGTTGCTGGGTCATAAGACCAGACCTGACAGCCATTCATTAGAACAGAAAGCCAATTCATTATGAAAAAGAGAGACTCACAGGACACCGACCATGGGTCATGAGCAGATTGTTGAGTGCGAGACTCTCAGCGCCAAGATAAAAGATGGTACAGTCATCGATACCAACGCCTGCCGGAAGGTCGTAAGAGATTCGAGGAGTTGGCGCAGTCAAATGCAGGTAATCGGACGGAACGAGCCCCTCAGGCGTTGGTGCTGGCTCGAGATCCGAGACGCCGTCTGCCGGAGTCCGGTCCACACCATCTGACGTCGGAGCCTGTTCCGCCGCTTCCTCCTCGTCCACCGGTACTTCTCGGCCTTTTCCCTTCTTGTCCAGGTTCATCTGACGGTCCACACGACGGAGAATGATGGGAAGTGACATTTGCTTTTGGAGCTCGGCGTGAACGAGGGCTGCAGTCAAGAAGTGGTCAGAATCGCGTTGCCAATTTTTGTATGAGCGACGGACCGGCTTGGTGCGCAAAGCCAACATCATAGGTAAGCAAAATGGCTCTGCTGTTTTCCAAACTTTCTCGCGAAGTCGAGGCGAGAGTGCTTGCGGCGTGCTGGACGTCGATTGCTCGCTTCGTGAGGACATAAATGACGGGCAGGCGCGCCGTACTAGCAATAACAGCGCGTAAGTACGGCTGTAGATCCATATCGAGAGGTTCCAGCTTACGGACTGAGGCATGTGTGACCGTAGTGGACCAACAGGTCGGCGTCCACATGTTGCGCCGCTACTTCATCAACACAACAACTGCAAACAGCGGATTAGCTCCCTCTCCGACTCGAACCCTTTCTCGTCCCACCCACCTTCCGTAGGTCGTATCTGCCAGCACATAGAGCTCTTTCTCCACCGGTAGCCGGTCTCTAATCGCACGGAAAACCGGCACTGCGTCGTGCAAGAGCTCGTCCGGGAACTGCAGCGCGATCTGTGCCATCTAGGGAGTTAGATCGTTGCTTATCGGAGTGATACTAGCTATGGCGCACCCTTTGGTAGTTTCCCTTTTCAATCTCGGCGAGCGTCATGAGCACTTCGTACGCATCCTCGAGCGAGACCTGTTCGTCTGCAAATGACTCTGGGGCGACGTCCACGACCCTTGTGATCGCATCCTCTCCTGAATTGGCGACTGGTGGTGGGGCTTGCGACATTTTGGAAGACGTCGCGGCTGATAGCGGCGGAGACAAAACTGACCCTGCACTCGGAGATCTTTTCCATTCAATGTACCTTGATTCGCATTTGTTTCATATTTTTCATCGGCCAGTAAGCCTTGCGGCGTTTTGCCAACTTTTGCAACTAATTACCGTTCCACCCCAGCTCTCACATACAACACTCCCACCTCACCTTTCGGCAGCACTGTTCTCCGTCCGTTCCTTCTCCAGACCCACAAGCCGCGTACTCTCGCGCGCATTCCTCGTCCCCCAACTCCGAGCCGTCCACAACATGTCTCCATCAGCCAACGCAGACTCGAAGTCCGACTATGCTCAGGCCACAGCACCTTCACGCTCAGCCGTCGTAAGTTCAGTCAAGAAGGGCGGGAAAAAAGGTGGAAACAAAGGCGACCCCGAGAAGCCGGACTACATCTCTCCCGAGCCAAAGAACGCTTCGGAGAAGAGGGATTGGGATCGGATGTCAACTAGAATGGAAGGGTTCCATAGCTATGTGAGTTGAGAAGAGAGGGATTGGGAAGCGCAGTGAGGTCGGAGCTGACGCACGGGTCTTGCTGCAGTTCCGCTCGACGTTCCAACAAAGTGAGCTTGTCAGGGTCGTTCAGAAATGTGTACTGACTCCTCGAATTTTTAGTGTGGGAGGGTACGCTACTATTGCCATTGAAAGAACCGTTGAACAATCCCGTGAATCTAACGCTTCGACTTCGCAGCCGCGGACAAGGTTGGAGAGGGTGGAATCTCTTTGAAAGTGAGGACTGAGCATGACAGTCGATCTGCAACTTTCAAACTAATAGAGATCGTATCCTCCAGCAATATCTTGATTTCTGCGGGGAGTTCGAAGCACACTTGGCAGGTCATCACGGGTGAGTGGACATGCCTCGTCCAGATACAACTCCTTCTGAATCCTACCATCAGCATCGAAGAGCGTCATATCTTCCCTGTACTCGCTAAACGCTTACCGGAGTTCGGAGATGACCATCCCGCTGAGCATGCGAAGATTCACGAGGGTAGGCAAGAGCTTCGGATATCTAGCTTGCGAACTGCAGAGCTTACATGTCACTTTCTGCCCCAGGTATTGATCGATTCATGGCGTACATCAATCTTTGTAGAGCCAACCCTACTTTGTACTCTGCCGCCGACTTCCGCAAGGTGCGTTGGCCAAACTTGCGAAACGAATGGAGTCGCGCAGATCTGACGCCACTTGCTCTTCGCAGGTGCTCGCTAGCTTTGGCCCCATCTTAATGTATCACTTAGATGCCGAAGTGAAGACTCTGCAAGGCGAGAACCTCCGTCGCTACTACACGTATGAGCTTTTAGTTTCCTTTCGCGCGATGGCTCATGCGCTGACGCACTAAATACAGGATTGAGGAAGTTAGACGCCTTCCCATGTAGCTATTAGATCATCGCAATCACTTTCTAGACGTCACCGCAATCTATAGATTTCTCATCTCCTCGTGCCGTGAACTATCTGAGCTCACTGGGCGGTCTTTTCATACCTCACACCAACGAAGCCCGAAGTCAGAACTCGTTGCCAGTAAGTACTCGTTCAGCTTCAACGCATTCATGCTATACCTCTACTCTGCTAATTTGTTTTCTTTCTATGTGGCTTAGGAGAACCTCACTCCTGCACTTTCGCTGGCTCGGCCGGGTGACTACCGCCAGCAGGAGCGCGAAGGCCAGGAGCGACCGAACATTTCCGATCAATCGCATTCTTCTTCTCCTGACAATCGTGCAGGGGCAAGTTCCGCTCGAATCCAGTACGGCATTCAACCAGAGACGTGCGCATACGATTACCCCTCGCGACCGAACGTTTCACAGAGACTGACAATTCTTTCCGTGGTTCTCAGAGGATCTGCCTAGAAAGTGAAGAAGATATGCCTGGCGGTTGAAGAAGCATGCATTGAGGACCAAATCCTTTGGGGTGCCCGACGCCAACGATTTGTACCCTCAAACGGCGACGCGTTTCAACTGCCGGAGGAGCACGCAGCTCGTTCGCGCTTGTTCGCACGAACCTTCGGCCCGAGCTTTGCACACCTTTTCATCGGCCTGGTCAGTCCTTCTTGACCTTTTTTACACTTCAAGCCTCACTACATAGCCCTCAAGATGTCAAGGAACGGTGGATCTGGCATCCTACAAAGAGCGTCCAGTACTGTGTTTCCCGAAAGTTAATAGGCTTCCGTTTGTGCACCGCGAGACTGAAATACTGACGGGCCTCCTTTGCATATGACGCAGTCATACCTGGTGTAAGTAGGTTTTCGTTTGTGCACCGCGAAACTGAAATAATGACGGGTCTCCTTTGCATGCGACGCAGGTTGCGTTCTTTACGGCTATTGTGAGCTTTTCCAACAGTATCTGACCTCCGAGCGAAGTAGCTTATCCCCTCTTCACAGGCCGTTGCTGTCTGTGTGGGGTCTGATAAGTCTGGGAACGCGATAAATGTCGATACAGTCATGGTGATTAGATTGTTGGAAGCTGCAAAAGTGGATCTGACGGATGCTAACCTCCACCTCCATTGCAGCTCAGCGTCTTGGTATTGCCCATTTTTGGGTTGTTTCGGGCGATATTTCGCTGACTACGGAATCTACCAGACTACAATGCTGTCGTTCGCTATTTCATTGCGTGTCGGGAGTGGTACGCGATTCCTACTTGCCGCTCCGCAAGTCGGCGCCTACTCACATTTCGCTTCGCAGCCAACGACAGGTTCAACGAGGGTCGTGCTGCCTGGAGCAATAGTGAGGCCAAGCTAGTCTTCTCGAGAAAGAATATTTACTCAAGCCAACTTGCAGTCACTCTCAACGCTAGGAATCTCGCATTGATGATTTGGGTCCATACGCCACCAACGACTCTCCCAGCTTCACAGCTCGTCAATCTGAGCCCTGAAGAACTGGAGATGGAGGAATTGAAGGGTTTGATCGAGAAGCGTTCGATGATAAGTCTGGTTGAGGTGAGTGCGACTCCTTCTGTGAGTCGTTTGACGGCCAGCTGATGAGCGCTACGCAGGCTTTTGCAGTTTCGGCGAAGCATTACCTGCGTGGGGAATACGGCGTTTTCTACGAAGGTGAGCTATCTGGCTCGTTTTCTATTCCACGCCTCAAGATTTGTTGATGAGAATTCTCTGTGCAGATCTATACCATCTGGTGGCGGCACTCCCGAAGTACTCCTTCCCTTCATCCGTCGATGCAACCGAGGAGACAGCGGTACTAGGGCTATGGAGACATCCAGGCGCAGACGGCAAAACTTTTGTACCGGCAAACATGCGCCGACCTCAGGGAGCCGCCACGCCCATGTCGACGTCAACACTTGCTTCATCTTCCGCGGGTGGCTATTGCGACCTAGAAAAGGGAAATGGAGACCCGCGCTTCATCGAGCTTCTACCGGCATCTAATCCCCCCAAGCCGACACTTTACCATCATTGCCCTCCGCTCCTTTTGTTCCGCGTACGTTCTTGCGAGTCTGATCGCAGAGGTTTCATAGCGTATCTGACTCCCCTCTTCTTGATTTCCATCCAGCCTATTCTTCGCCTCATCTTTCGCCGATTGGACACAGGATCTCACTCGAAGAAAGAGAGGAGGAAGAAGCAAAAGGGAAAGGGAGCCAATGCGAATGTGCCTCTTCAGATCACCTTGTTCCTCAGGTAGGCCTTTGTTGATCGTCAGAGTCGAATCATAAACTCAGAAGCATCGAATCTTTAGCGGTTACGTCCACCAACTTATTTCGAGGGGCACCTTGGAGCCTCCGCTTTTTGGTACCTTCTTGGGTGCGTGCATTCTTATTTCCAGCCTTAGTCGTTCCCGCTAACATATCGTCTTGCTATCTAGCTCCCGTACAAGCTTTGCAAGATAGGTGCGTTCCATCCAAGAAATCTCGCACAGCTCGCTGATATTTTTGTCGCTCTCCGATAGCATCGCGTCTTTAGAGCGGGTCTTGACGACGCCTCTGCCATTCGCCTATGCCAGTCACCTGCGATTTTCGGTCTACGTTTATCTGCTCTTCCTTCCGTAAGTGTGAGCTCCCAACGAATCTTAGACGCACTTACCAAAGAAACTCCTGGGAACGTTCTGGTGGGTAGATTCCAGGTCCATGCCACGTTAGGATACCTCACCATGTGAACACTCAGCGCACAGCCTCTCAAGCAACCTGAGCTGACAACTTTGACTTGCAGCGTCGGACAGTGCGTCGCGAGTACAATGTTCCTCGGATTCATGGAGCTTGGTCAACAGCTCGAGCAGCCATTCGGTTACGACGACTCGGACCTCGACTTGGACCACTTCTGTGAGCAACCTTGAGCAAGCTCGCCCTTGATGATAGCTGACATCAATCCTTTGGACAGGTGAACTCATTTCCGAGGAACTGCAGGAGATAGTTGCCCACCCGAACCCCTCCCTCGACTTCGTCTTTGCCGACGAAAACCAGCCCTTTGGACCAGACGATACTCGGAGCGCTGTGGAAATTCTGAACGAGCGCGAAGGAGTTCTCGGATTCAGGCGCCAGCTTGCGAAGCACTTCCACGTTTCGCAAAAACAGAAGGACAGCAAGCTCATCAAGAGGATGCGGTCCGTCGAGGTGCTGAGCATTTGAGTAATGGTCGACGGTTTATCGGGGTCGCCCCGATTTTAGACAGCGCATCTGGGTGCATAGATAGAATCACAGACACTCACTCAGCTGGCGGGACCAGAGTTCTCACTCACCATCGTTTGCTTTCAACTTTTGTGTATCATACTTAATATCTAGGACTCGAGCTGGACTTTGAAAAGAGCGATCTCATTTCTTTGTACGCGTTCCTTCGCGGCAACTGATCGGGTCGTAGAAGTCTTCAAGGCACGCGTATTACGGCGAACAACAATGCAAAAAGGACGCGACAAAGAGCCGGTAATTGGGCAAGTCGAGAGAGAAAAAGAGGTCTGAATGCATATCGATTGTACGTGTGGAGATACCCACGCAGGGCACTGTTTTCGGATTGGTGGCGCCCCGTTGCCAAGCTCAAGAAGCAAAATCCGCAGCGCCGAACAAGAACGACGGTGTGGGCCCTCTCCGTTTTTTTCTCCTTCACCTCCTGCACCCTCGCTCTTTTCTTCTCTCACGCCACACAGAGTGCACCTCTTCACCATGCCGCCCAGACACGACATGGGCTCGGGAGCCGTCGCCGTGGCCTTTCAGCGCCTCAACTCGACGGTGCTCCCAGAGAGTTAGTACAACGAATACGTAAGCTTGGATGAAACTTACAGCGATTTCTAGTCCTCCCTCAGGTCGCTCTTTTCACTCTCATTACCTTTGCAATCGCCTATGGTAGCAATCAAACTGGTGCCAAAATCGAAGTCAATACTGTCATGGTGAGTAGTTTTCTCCCGGAGATACGAGCCGCCAGTACAACGGGTTCCTAATGCAATTGCTCTGACCACAGCTCGGAGTTCTCGTGAGTCGGTACAAGAGGAGTTGCAGCGTGAGGCTCACAATGCCGCGTTCAGACCACCATGCTGTCTTTCAGCGTGTCGCTGCGAGTCTCCTCAGCGTCTGAACGATACACGGAGGGTCGAAAAGCGTGGTCATCCAGTGAGCTCAAAGAGTGTCCCTGGACGAATGCTTGAACTTGCTGATGACTCTACAAACAAAGTAACGCTGAATTCAAGAAATCTGGCGCTTCTGATTTGGATCCACGCCCCGTCTACGACTCTCAATGTGACCGGATTGAAGGACTTGAGTCCGGCGCAGCTCGAGCTCGAGGAGCTCAAAGGACTTGTCGAAAAGAGGACTGTACTCAATTTGGTGGAAGCTTTCTCGGTCGCCACAAAGGTGTGTAGAATATTCATCCGCATCCAACTCCGCCTCTGACCTTTGCGCTTCGCACAGCATTACTTGCGTGGCGAACACGGTCCATGTACTTTTCTGCATGTGATCTTCTTCTCAAAGCTCGTACTAACATACTTGTCCTGGATATTAGATTGGACTGATCTGTACCACCTCATCTCGGCCCTCCCGAAATACTCGTTCCAATCATCAGCCGTCGGCGACGAGCACTCTTGCCTCCTGGGCCTCTGGAGGACTCCCGCTGGACCGGATGGGAAAATCATGGTGCCAGCAGGAAGTATTCACCATCGAGGTCGCACCGGATCTGAAACACTCGCTCCTTCGCCCAACGAGCTCTCTCCGACACCTATGGAAAGTGCGGCCGACGCATCAGCTCCAGGATACTTTGACCTTGAGAAAGGTGGAGAGCACACTATCATCGAGCTAGCACCTGCCTGGAACCCACCTCCTCGAACAATGTATCACTGTAAGTTTTTCGGATTTTTTTTGTAGCTTACAGTCCTGACATCACTTGCTCCAGACATCCCGCTGCTCATTATCTTCCGTGTGAGTTTTCCTCAAAAAATGTGAAGGCCGACGCCTGACTTCCTTCACTTCAAGCCAATCATCAGGCTCTTTACCCATCACAAAAGCAAGCACGCGAACCGTCGCCGAAAGAGTGAGGGTCGCGGCGTCAATGCTCATGTTCCGCTTGAAATCTTACTGTGTTAGTTGAGAACGTCCTTCTCCAACGTCTACGTTCACTGAACCTCCGTATCCAGTCCTTAACACCTACATTCACCAACTCATCCGCCGAGGTACGATGGAAGCACCCCTTTACGGTGTCTTTTTAGCGGCTACAACCTCCATGCAAGACTGGTGAATCTTGTACTGATCTTTCGCAAGCTTCAATATATTGACAAGATTTTGTAGTGTCACTACGCTGGAGCGCATCCTTACCAGTTAGTCTTTTCTCCCCTTCAACACTGTTCAATCCCGGGCCTTAGCTGACACGGAACGCCACAGCACCCTTGCCCTTCGCTTATTCCGCCCATCTACGCTTCTCAGTATATATCTATCTGTTCTTCTTGCCCTTCCAGATCCATCAGACCCTTGTAAATACATTTTTGCGTTCTAGTCGAGTTTTATGCCCTGCTGACCTTTCTGAAGGGGTACCTTTCCATCGTTGGAGTCGCGGTTGCGTCTACCATTTTCCTGGGTGGGTCCACGACCGTCTTATTTATCTCCTGTTTCTATAATTGACATCATTGCCCCTTCAGGCTTCATGGAGCTTGGAAACCAGCTTGAGGGTAAGGCTGTGCTTCTCTTAGGCTGCACTAGATCCACGCTGATGTTTGACAAACAATCGCAGAGCCCTTCAACTACGACGACTCTGGTAGGCCTGCCATCCTTTATTTGCGTTGTGAAAGATGCGTGCTAACGAAACTCCAATCTGAACAGACCTTGACCTCGACCTCTTCTGCGAGCTGATCTCATCCGAGCTCAAAGAAATCGTCGCCCATCCGTGTCCAGATTTCTCCTTTGTCTTATCTGAAGAAAACCAGCCTTTCGGCCCGTCGGATACGAGGAGTGCGACGCAGATCATCGAGGAGGCACGCTCGGCTGGACCTCATCACTTCCGTCGCACGCTCGCGAAGCAATTCGTGGATCACTCGTCGCAAGGAGTAGACAGGAAAGTGAGGAAAACTAGGGGAAAGGTCGAAGTGGTTAGTATTTGAGTACAGTCTGGTTGCTGTTTTATTCCCGAACGCGCTGGCCGTACTACCCGCTTCTTATTACTGTCAACACAGAGACATTGCTTGGTGGCAGAGACAAGATAGCGCTGAGGGAACGATTTATTCCTGGAAGTCGAAAGGTCTCGAGTGACCGTCACTGCCTGGCAACCGAGTACTGTTGTCAGGCTGTGATCCTGGCGGACCCCGCCGGACGTACTTCGCAGCCGAAAGAAGTTGGAGAACCTCTCGTGAGTAACTCTTGACTCTGTTGTGTTCTCATCGCCGCATTTCGCCATGTCTATCCTCTTTAAGCGTCTGAACAACACAGTTCTGCCCGAGGTGTTGCCTCAATGTACTTTTTTCACCCTGGTCGTAGGTCTTTCCTTTAGATCACTCCCCACGGAATTGCGCTAATAGAGAGTCGTACAGGCGTTTGCGATAGCATATGGGAGTGACCACAGCTCAAACAAAATTGAGGTGAACGTTGTGATGGTAAGCCTTCGCACGCGGTGGGGAAGGTCTAAACGCTGACCTGCCTATCACTATCCAGCTCAGCGTTCTCGTGAGTATCTAGGAAAATGGCTGTTGACAATTGAGGGCTGAGATAGTGCATCATAGACCACGATGCTCTCATTTTCAATATCCCTTCGAGTCAGCTCTGCAAGTGAGCGTTACACCGAAGGGCGTAAAGCGTGGGCGGGGAGTGCGTAAAGACCTTTACGATACGATGCGACCTCGAGATGCTGATCCTTCTCTCTGCAGTCACGCTCCAGTCCAGGAACCTTGCAACATTAGTCTGGATCCACGCTCCCAGTACCACCGTCAATGTTGCTGCCTTGAAAGACCTGAGCCCGGCGCAGCTTGAGCTCGAGGAGCTCAAAGGACTTGTCGAAAAGAGGACTGTACTCAATTTGGTCGAAGCTTTTTCGGTGGCCACAAAAGTGCGCGAAATAGCTTCATATCTAAAGCCCCACTGCTGACGTTCCTGCTACGCCTAGCATTACTTGCGTGGCGAACACGGTCCCTGTACTTTTTCCGTCATTTTCGCGTTTGGCTCTTTGCTGACGAACGTTCCCACACTTCAGACTGGGAGGACTTGTTCCCACTCGTCTCAGGCCTCCCCAAATATGCGTTCCGCTCTTCCGATTCAGGCGAAGACAAATCCTTCGTTTTGGGCTTTTGGCGTCACACGGCGCCTGACGGCAATATCTACCTTCCGGCGGAAATAAATCCTAGGACCCGGACACGCACTGGATCCGAGACCACCGTGTTTCCGACCCCGCTGGAAGGATCCTTCGCTGCCTCCTCATCGGACCTCGAGAAAGGCGGGACGTCAATGAGCATCGACCTCGAACCAGCTTGGAACCCACCACCCCGTACAATTTACGACTTTGTACCTCCGCTCTTGATTTTCCGTGTAAGCTTCACCCCCACTTTGGCCCCAGAAGATAATGACGCGGAGCCTTTCAGCCTATTCTGGCGCTCTTCACTAACTGGGGCGACACGAGCAAGAAAGCTCAGCGTCGCCGCCTTCAAGAAGGCGGAAACTTTCATGCCCACCTTCCTCTGGAGATACTGTGCTTCTTAAGCTCCTACATTCATCAGCTGGTCAAACGTGGCACTCTCGAGACCTCGCTTTATGGAAGCTTCCTTGCAACCACGACGTCACTGCAAGACTGCATCACCGTTCTTGAGCGCATCCTCACCTGTAAGTAAAGTTTTCCAGTGTTCGCAGTTCGGGAGAATGATCCGTCACACTCTCAGCCCCCTTGCCCTTCGCCTTCTCTTCCCACCTTAGGTTTAGCGTTTACGTGAGTTATACTCTCAGTGTCCATCTTTTCTCCTGGACTGACGGTTCACTTTATTCAGATCTATCTCGTATTCTTGCCATTCCAAGTCCATGCCGCGCTAGGCTACCTCTCCATTGTACGCTCAGCGGTGAACACAGTCAACTCCCTTTGATGAACGACTATCTGCAGGTAGGAGTTGCAGTTGCAAGCGTAATGTTCCTTGGTCCGTATACCTGCCTTTCTACGCCACCGATTTCTGACTCACAGCTAATGTTCTTATCCAGGTTTCTTGGAACTTGGAGACCAGCTCGAGGTGTGCATCTCAACTCTCATTTGCCGGGCTTTGCTGACAAGGGTTTTCCCGTTTTTCCAGAACCCCTTTGGATACGACGACTCAGGTGAGCGAACTTGCTGCTTCTTCTGAGTGAGCTCTGCTGAGTGACAAATTTTCTTGCGGCAGACCTCGACCTTGACAGGTTCTCGAAACTCATTAGCGCGGAGCTTCGAGAGATTGCCACCGTCAGCCCTGATTTCTCGTTCGTCTTCTCAGAAGACAACCGGCCATTTGCTCCTTCAGATATAAGGAGTGCGGCACAGATTGTCGAGGAGCGTGGACCGACAGGGTTATACTCTTTTCGGCGCACGCTTGCGAAGGAGTTCAACGACTCACTCGAGTTCGTGGACAAGGTTGACCGGAGAATGAGGATGAAAGTTGAGGTTGTTAGTATTTGAATTTGTGCATCTTTTACCTTCCGGATGCGCTGGCCGCCGCTACACCCTTGTCCCAGCTTTCCGCTGCTTCCTCCTGCAACTTTTCCATTAAAATTGCCAACCACAACCTGTAGTGAAAGATCGTATTCAAGTTGAGCTGGGGTGAGACTTGCCAAGGTGAGCGCGATGTTGATCACGCTTAAACGAGAAAGCAGCTTGGCCAGGTGAGAATTTTGTCACTTTCAGCACAAATCAGACAAGCTATAGACTACAGCTTGGAGAAAGGGAAGGCGCTCCCAAGCTGGATGGCAAGTAGAATACGGTCCCAAAGCTCAAACTTGATGCTGTAGTTGTGTTCGCGAGACTTATGAATAAGCGAACGTCAATGGAAAAGAAAACCTGCTCACCTCATGCTTTGACATCCGTAACTTTTGCATTGGAGACTCTCCTCCTCAAAAATGAAAGTTTGTCGTCCCCCACGCTGCTTCCTCCGTCCACCGGGCTCTTGCTAGGACTGCCGACGGTCTCTCGCGTGAGTACACGCAGAGTGAGGGGCTCGCCATCCTGCAGACCAAGGTCGGACTTCTCAATGCCATGGGGAAGATGAGCAAGTATCCTATCGGTGTCTCCGAGGAACATAGTCTGATTTTTTGGGGGGAATCATGAGCTTCTGGAGACGGTCCGCGGCATAGGGCACAAGTCACTCACATGAATGAAGGCTCCGAAGATCTACAAAGCTGATAGTGAGCGATGAGCTGATCTGAGAAAAAAATGATGCTTACGGTCGCCGGGATCGTGGTTAAAGCAGCCAGTGCCGTGTACGCAGGATAAGCTGTGAAGCATTGTCGACCGAAAACGGAAGCACAGGCCATTCTCGCCCCAAAATCTCTCGCAGTCTACCAAATCATCAACAGAAACCCTCAGCATCGGGTTAGGAGCGTGCATTGATTGCGACACCTACGTTCGTGGAAACCGACTCTACGCCACCAGGTCTCATGAGTACACGCTCCTCAAGCTTGGATTTAAACTTTACGCACGACTGGCATAGCCCCACACGATCATCGTCTAATAGTTCACATGTTTGCAATCAGCTCGTGGTCAGCTGTAGTAATGAAAGAGCACCTACGTAGGCAGCGCCGCTGAAGCGAGACGAGTGATGTGGTTTTAGTCTCCAACAGTAAAAAATCCAATCAAAGACTATGACTGACATAATCCACGGGGAGAGTGTGACGTCCACAAAAAAGTTGGAGCCGTCCAACACAGCGAAAACCACGATCGCGATTACCATATCGCAAATCCATTCGTTCAAGAAGACCCAGCGTAGATCCCCGGCTTGAGTAGCTCCTGGAAAGAGCGCAATGACTCCGGCAGGCTGAGATAGGAGGAAGGAGCAAGGTGTGAGCTGATGTTGGATTCGGCAATCGAAGACTTTACTCACACCAGTGCTGGTAAAGATAGCAGATTCTTTCCCGGCGGCAAGTAGCTCGTTTCTGATGGTGTGCAGAGGCTGTCTGTACATACCGTAGACACAAAGCCCCGCCAAGAAGCCACCGAAAAGTTGTGCCAATATATCTTCAACGAACAGAAGATGGTGCTGTCAGCGAAAAGATAAATATTCCAGAATGGCGTGTCGCTTCCCAACTTACATCGCCACATCTTTCGTGCTGGAAAGCCTTTGGAAAATTTTTGATTAGTTTCGCAGAATGATGCAGCTCTCTATCTTTTACCCTACCCTTGAAGAGGTAGAAAACAATCGTGAAAGAAGGGCTATCAACAAAAATACAGTATTCATGGTGAGCGTGCAGAGTAGGGGTCATAAATAGAACTCACTTCAAATGACCTCCCGAAACAGGCGCAGCGACAATGATTGCGAATGCGATACCCATCCCGTAGGCTAAGCCGATGGTGAGGAGGCTTCCGTAGCCTTCGACGCCAGCAGCTGAGGTGACGAAAAACGAAGCAGTGGCGCCGACTCCCGCGAACACATAGAAGAACTGCGGAGTGAGAAGAGTCTTTGTTGCGTGTTGCTGCAAGATTAGATGAATGCACGCACCACCCCAATGGCTTCCGCGATGCCTGTTGTACAGACTCAGCAGCTGGCGACAATCGACATCACCTGTGAGTGAGCTCACATTCCATCAACCATATAGGGCGTTGAGTCTCCCACTAAGAATCGGATGAAGTAATGTCAACTATCAGCCAGATGATCTAGCAGAAGAATTTTCACCTTCACAAGCCAGTCTGGTGGAGCAGCATGCGGAGCGGCATGTCGTGGTCGCTTCTCTGCCAGTACGTCTGCCACCTACATTTGATGTCCTCGTTAGAGCTGAACAAAGGATTCTTGCCATTCCTCGCTATAAAATAGGACGTACTCCTTGTTCAAGGTCTCCCTGCTCGCGATGAAGATGGGGGCGTTCGTGCTCCATGTCGAATTGTCAAAGATGTGATTGGGATGGGGAGAGAGGTCGGAGATGGAGAGCCGAAGGAAATAAGAGGCTTTGGTCATCAATTGTCTAGTACCGAACACCAAGCGTGGACGTAAGGATGTGGGGATATCGAAACAAGCAAAGGGCATTCGCCGGGACAACACCTCGCTCTGATCAGCTGAACATGTGGGGAATGCGAGGTGCCCCATGGAGGGTTAAAGATCTTGCGGGGTGGTCTTCTGAAAGCCTCCATTGTGATAAGGCCGGCGAGAAGGAGCGAAAGCCTGCGAAACGCCTTCTGTCTCCGCAAACGGCTCTTCATCGGCGAAACGCCGTCGATACTGAGAGACTTCGGAGAAAAATCTAGCGTCAGCGGGATTGACAGCTCGGTACTTCGGTTGATGCATTGATGACCCACCTCGGAGGCAGATACGTGTCCCAACGATTCTTGGTGGCGAAGGTTCAGATTTCGGGTACCAAACATTGTCATTAGCAAGCAACAAAAAATCAGACTAGTACGTGAACTTTTCTCTGACAACGAGATCACCTTTGACGCCGGCCGCTTCCAATCCCTCCATCACAGCTTTCTCGAAGGCCTCCGGCCCGCAGAGGTACACACTTTCGGGCGCGAAATTCTTCGCGCTTTTGAAAATGACTTCTTTCGAAATACGAGAGTTTTCCAAAGCAACCTCGAAGTTCCCATTCGAAGCCACGAGAATTTTGGTCGTCGAGGAGAAAAGGCGAAGGCGCAGGTTGACAGGCCTGTCGCCGGCACCGAGGGCATCTTGCACGAGCCTAACGATGACGCCGGGTTCCTTCGTCGACACCATCAGCTCGACTTCCCAGCCCCCCTCATCAGCTGGTCGTTTAGCCAGCGCGCCGAGAAACGCCAGGCTGGGTGTAAGTCCGATCCCACCAGCGATCAAGAGCAGCTTGCGAGGGGTTGGTGGCAAGAGGAAGGAACCGCCGATTCCGAGCAAGCGGAGGGTAAGGGGAGGAAGAGCTGTGGCTGAGCTGAGGTGACGGAAGAGACGTGGAGTGATGGTGCCGCGTGGGACGAGTCGAAGCGTGATCGTGAGTCGGTCGGTCGAGGGAGCTGAGGAGATTGTCCTGAGAGTGGCCAGGTCAGCCCAAAGATCTTATCTAGAAAGCGCCCAAGAGCCTCACCAAGTACGAACACCATCCTCGTTGACAGATTTCTCGTTCCCTTCAGAAGTCATATGTTGATAGTCGACGGAGCCTCCGAGCATGTCTAAGCAGTCGAGAATGACATACTGACCCGCTTTCCAACTCATCTCCCGTGATAGAGCGAACTCGAAGCGTCCGATATCGTCGGTAATTTTCTCCGCCTTGACCAGCCTTGCGTCGACTTCAGCTGATCCACCATCTGCGCTCATGAACCCTTCTGCTTGCCGCTCCTCAATCAAGAAGCGGACTCGCGGAGAGTACGGAGACTCCTCCCTCTCCGTCCCAGCGACATGCCTTGCCGTAAGCGCATTTTTCACGAACACAAATCCAGTAATTTCGACGACGGTGACCAGCTTGCATCTTTCCATAACCTTCGCAGCGTCGCCGTCAAAAAGGTTCTTCGCATCACCCGTGATGTAGAGAATATTGCCGGTGAAGAAATCGGGGAAGGCAAGTCCCACCTTCGGGTCCAGTTCGATATTTCCGAGGGACGACATCATGCGGTTTCCTGAGAAATCAGGAATAACGACGGTGCGACCTTGCGAAGAAGGTAGGACACGCGAAAATCCTGGTGGCCCGCCTCTGTGATTGCAGCCGAGATGCGGATTGGGGTTCCCTGCGGTGGCAGGACCAGACGAGGTGGCGAGATATACGGCCGGGGAGGAATTGATGTGGTCGATCAAGTCTTGCGAAAGGACTTGGCCGGTGGGAGAAACAGATGGGTAGTCGTACGTGACAACAGGAGAGGAGTGACAAGGTGCAAGGTGGTCCACGGTGATGTATTTTGGGCAGTTCCTTTGTGGAAAGAAGAAAGGATCAGTGGCCTCTTTCACACGTAAACAGTAGCGCGATGGTAAGTACGCACCCAATTGCTTCCGTCACACTAACTTCCATTCCAAGCCTACTCTTACTCTCATTCCAAGCCGACATAAGCACCTTTCCAGCAAACTTGTTGCGCCTCCTCGTCTCGAGCTCGACGCCAACGCCGGCAACAAGTCCGCCGTCAATAAGTGTCGACCGGATCGGGTCTCCTGGCCAGACATCGGCTAGGATCACGAGAGAGGTAGGTGTAGGAGATGATATGAAGGAGCCCACAACGTGCGGTGGTTGATCTGGTGAGGGGCAGAGAATGGAGCACCACACGCGGCCGTCTTCTGCGGAGCGCGTAGCGAATGGCAGGAACGAGAGCCGAGTTGAATGAAAGAGGCGCTTGGAAGAGATGCGTTAGCTAAGGCGGAGATGGTAGCACAGACCTGGACCCACGTGTTGCTGTGGGAGGTTGTGGCTAATATACTCATACTGGTCGGCCACTGCGTCCTCGAAGTGCAGCTTCCTCTGCACCAACTTTTCACCTTTGTGCCATCCCGTCAACGCAGGTTGAGTAAAACTGAGCATCGTCGCATTGGTCACAAGAGGAAAGACGAGCATCCAGACGAGAAGTCCGCTCGCCAAGCATTCACGGTCGGTCTTTCGCTGAGGTAAGCCGAAATTGCCCCACTTCGTCGCCACCACACATATGTAGTCTGTTTGGCCAAGAAAAGTTACAGCATTGGGATTCTTGCCAAGACAGAATCTTCTACGCGGCCACCGTCCGCCCCAGAGTCGAGTTAAATTGACGTCCGACTCCGCGTCCTCCGCCTCGGCCGCCTAATGAGGAGAAAGTAGGAAGGGGACAGTCAGCCGACAAATTCAGGCTGCAGAACTCAGTTACGAGAGACTCACCTCGCCCACGTCCTCCACCCCGTCGTTCCCGACCTCCCTCACCACGTTCTGTCCTCTCAGTCCTCACTCCATCTGACCTCTGCTCTCCACTGCTGACCTTTGAGTCCAAATACCTCTCGCTAGTATCCGCAAGAGTGGAAGCTTTCTCAGCGAGTGCGAGTGCCATGCGCTGGAGCTGACTGAGCTCAGTAGTCTGAAGAACGACGACACCGGCGACTTGGTCTAGCGAAGCGGCGAGCTCCTCGTTCCAGATCATCTTGGAAACAAGGGAAGTCGCTGTAGAGAGCGGTAGGTCGAAGGTGGAGGCGAGGTGTGCCAAAGAAAGGGTCGAGTAGAAGGGAGCGTAGGTGAAAAGGTAGGTGCGAAGGCCCTCCTCCTGGATTTTCCTGATGTAAAGGAAAAGGTCAGCACGAGGTCGAGAGGAGCCCGCGAATCGAAAAAACAAACTTTTGGAGCATGTCCTTGACAGCCTTCTCGCTGGGCATAAGGTTCCAGACCTTGATGCTGTGCACGAGCTCAACGCACTGTTGCCAGTCACCGGCCTGGAGGGCCTTCGTAGCCTGCATAACGTGATCCCTCTTGTTCTCTGGGGGACCAGTGAAGACCTGACGGTTGGCGTAATCGAGTTGACGCCTGAAGGTACGCGAAATGACCCTCTTCTTGAGTTCTGGGTCGTTACCAGCCTGAGCCATGAGGGGTACCTCGAGGAGCATGGAGGAGACGAGGTATGCGCACTCGAGAAGCTCGAGGTTGATGTGCATGTGGAAGGGGAGCTGACGTTGACGCTCGAGCTTGTCCTGCTCTGGGGTGAGGGCAGAGTATCGCTGAGCCTGAACTCCCTGGGCGAGAAGCTCCTTGACGCGCTGGGTGGCAAAGATCTCCTGGAGAGTCGACTGCGACTCGCGAATGAGACCGAGCCGGAAGGCGCAAAGTCCGACTTGAACAACGGTTCGGTTGTAGAGGATTTGGGTTCCGACATCGGCACCACCGACGGTGTCCTGGAGATGGGACATAAGGAGCATGTCGCGAGCCGTGTAGTAGTTGTCGTGAAGAGCGTAGTGATAGATGTGCGAAAGCATGGCGCGGGTACGGAGGAGGGAGGCGTCGGTCTTGTAGAGGTGGACGCAGAGAGCGCGAACGAGGGCGGTCGAATCGGGTGATGAGGAGGACGCACTGCCTGCTGGCCAGATCTTTGATTGGACGGCAAGGGATGGGAGGTGAGACTCGAGGGACTGGATGACGACGTCAGGCTGGCGAAAAATAATAGGCAGGTCAGTAATCGAGGCCAAGTTCGCGATTGCAAGAATAATGGATCACCTTGCAGTAGATGTGCTCCAAGCGACGCATAACGACTCGGTCGAGGTGCTCAGCGAGCTGGACCTGCTCAAAGTAGATCTGCGCCTTGACGACAGTCTCGTAGATGAGCTTCTCATCCCGAAGGCGATCGATGTACTCGCTCGTGTGCGGGTCGATGTTTTGTAAGCTCTTGGTGAACTCGTCATCGAGACGATCCACAAGACTGATAACGCTTCCGCGAACGATGATGAGGGGCTCAGCCGGTGTGGGGGCGCGCTCGACCTGGTCGTCGTAATCCGGTGCCTCTTCGCGGACGACGTACTCGCGCTGAGCGGTGAGTTCGTCGAGAAGAGCATCGAGGTTGGCACGAGCGGCAGTCCATGATTCGAGGGGCATGTGGGTGTTCATGGATGGGTTGTAGTCGAGGAGGGCAGAGATGAGGGCGAGGAGAACGCGAATGCGCTGGTAGGTGTTGGTGGCGACGCTAAGGAGCTTCTCAAGGATCTTCGTCTGCTCGGAACGGTCGGTGTTCTGAGAAAGAATTGAGATCGTCAAAAAAGAGTAGCAAGGCACCATTCCGGTCAGTGAGGCGATGTGCTTACCTTTCGGCCACGAGCCTCAAGGACCTGGGCGAGGGCCTTGTAGATACCCTCAGACGAAATGGTGATGGTCTTTCCCTTAACTCCAACAGTCTGGAAAGAGTCATCTTCCTCCTCGGCACCAGCGGCGCCAGCTGCCTTCTTGGCCTTCTTTGGTGCTGGTGCTGGGGCGTCAACGGCGAGCGCTGCCTTCTCGAATGCTTCAGGGTCCTGTAAGAAAAGAACGATGAAACAGTCAGATGCCGGCTGCAACAAATAGTGGATGATGCGGGCTCACCTCCTTGTACTTTGCGACGGCGGCTTCGTAGTCGCGCTGCGTCTTCTTGACCTTTTGCTTCATGCTGTTGAGCGCCTTGGAGTTTGTGGCGTTCATCTTCTTCTTAGCTCCCTGAGCTCCGGCAAGCATGTCATCGAGGGTGGAGAGGAGCTTGATGAAGGCGGTTGGGACGGCCTCTGCGACATTTGCCTGACGCGTGACAAGACGAACGAGTTTGTCGAATTCTGTAGTTTAAGCAAATCAAAGTCAAAATACGGAGCTTGGAGAGAATTAAAAAGAAATGGGGTGCGACAGGAAGGAGACTAACCGTTGGAGATGGCGGACCAATCGTTGATCTTGGCAGCGTTGTCAATAGCCTTGACACTACCCTCAACCTCCTCAATCCTCTTGCTCTTGGCACTCTTGACGACCTTTGTCCTCTCGTCATCGCTATCGCTATCGTCGCTATCGTCTCCCTTCAAGAAGCGACTTTTCTTCGGCGCGTCCGCCTCACCCTTCTCAGCCGCATCCGAATCATCATCGGAATCATCATCCGAGTCGGAGTCAGAGTCGGAGCCCTTGGTCTTTTTGGTTTTTGAGACTTTGCCCTCGATGCCAGAGTCATCGCCAGAGTCGGAGAGGTCCTCCTCCTCGTCAGAGGACGAGTCGTCGGAGTCGCTGACGGAGCGGAAGAATGAAGACACTGTGATCGGGAATGAAGAATGTCAGTGACTGTGCTCGATGCATGTCATTCGTGCTGTTCCATAGATCCCGTGCGCTCCGCAAAGAGCTGAGTAGGCGGCCGTGTCGTGCGAGCAGGACCTGCGCCATGTTCATCCTCCTCGCCCCACGGTGCCGTTCCCCAGCGCGTCCAGAGCTGTTCCAGACATTTCCAAACAGCTCCAAGGTCGCCAGTGCGATTGTGAGGCGTGTGTCGGCGAGCGCTGGATGCACTCGAGCAGCTGATTTGGTTTTTTCGAAGTGTGTTCGTCGCGGCGGGACGTCGCTGATAGGAGGTTGATGCGGCGGGAGTGGGATTGACTTACTGTGTAGAAGTAAGGAGAGTGGGTTTTGATCACAGGTCCAGGGAGGGGCGACGAAGGGAGCTTGGGGTTGTCGAGCACCTGCCTTGGTGTGCTGGTCGCCTTTGTCTCATGGACGCCCGCCCGCGCGCGACAGATGTCAAATTTAAACCGATTTTGAAACTGAATCCAGCTGGCGCCGACTGCTCCCGAGTTGGATCGCCTTCAATACCACTCAGCCCTACTCAGTTCACTCGTCTCGATCATGTTCAGTCGTGTTTCCCGCTCAGCCGTTCGCTCCTACGCGACCGCCGCTTCTTCTTCAGTCGTACGTCCCACTTTCACCCCGAGGCAGAGCAGCCGCTTTGCTTTCTTCGCTTGCTCACGCTACATTCACATCGCAGGCTCCCCCAATCCAGCTCCACGGTTAGTATTATGTTCTGTCATAAGATGCCATAGGTGTGAAGGAGGTGGCAATGGGAGGAGAAGAGAGCGCCAGGCGAGCCGGGGCGCGCAGGAGCAATTGATCTGGGCTCGGAAGGAGAGGAGCGGTCGCAGAGGAGCAGCGAGCGAGCGGCGTGGGAGGCATGCGAAGATCAAGATTGCTGACTTTCAGGTGGAACTGATGCTAGGCCTTTCCGGCAAGTATGCTGGTGCCCTTTACAGCGCTGCGTTGAAGAAGAGGTCCGTCTCTCCCAGCCGGGACCCAACCCAATCTAATCAAACCAGCTAACGGTCCTCAACGCCTCACAGCGCCGCGACCCTCAAGCAGGTCGAGACCGACCTCACCGGTGTCGCTTCTTTCATCAAGGCCGAACCCTCCGTCGCTGAGTTCCTCGCCAACCCCGTCCTCTCCGCCAAGGACAAGTCAGAGGGAATCGACTCTCTTCTTAAGAAGGCCTCCAAATCCCCCTCTGAGCTCACCCGCAACCTCTTCACCGTCCTCGCCGAGAACGGTCGTCTTTACGAGTCCGACAAGGTCATCAACAACTTCCTCGAAATCATGAGCGCTCACCGCGGTGAGGTCAAGGTCATCATCACCTCCGCCGTTCCCCTCGAGAAGGACATCCAAAACCGTCTTGAGGCTTCCCTCAAGCAGTCCGTTCGCGCTGCTGAGGGTAAGACTATGATCTTCGAGAACAAGGTCGTCCCCAGCCTCCTCGGTGGTGTCGTTGTCGACTTTGACGACACGACCATTGACCTCTCCGTCGCCAGCAAGGTCAACAAGCTCAACGCCAGCCTCGAGCGTTCGTCCTTTCTACCATTATTGTGCTTCTGAGACGCTCGAATACTCACACCGCTTGTACGCCCGCAGAGCCCATTTAAGCGCGCTCACGAGTCGGACGGGAAAGAGTAGATGGCGGATAGAGGCGTTCTGTATTCTTTGGACTGCAGGGCGTAGGCTGGTTGAGAAAGAAAAGATATCATCCGTACATGTGGCCTCAAGGGCTTGCTGCTTCCAGGGGATGGTGGGGATGAAGGCATCGGTGAGGTGTTGTGCCCCACTGCCTAAATCGTGCGGAGCTCTTGCTCTCAGCGTCTCTTTCTGGAGTGACCTCAACGTCATCACTTGCTGTTTCCAATTATTTTCAACGTTGAGCAACATACTTGTAACTACGAAAAGTCCTGCCGAAGCACCCTTCGGCCCGGCAAGCACTTGCCGCTCGCCCCGCGCTCATCATTTCCCGTCCCTCCCGACCCGACAC
>JASZXU010000129.1:1181-35963 GCA_035521515.1 Phenoliferia sp. Uapishka_3
GGAGGGTTGGTGGGGTGGGAGATGACGAACGTGAAGGATAATCTCGTCGTCTGATATTTGAGAGTCTATTGATCCTCCTGTCCAGTTCCCTGAGCTTGTACCGAGAGAAATCTCATCTGATGAAAGCTCGCCGTTGGTCTTTACGACGTCCTGTCGAGGTCTGGCGTCAGCGCTGGTTCCTCTTTCATAATTAGTCTTTCTCGTGCACCTTAGTGTCGAGTGGCCTGAGTACTCTTGGCAAGTAATCTGGATTTGTGAGATTCAAGCCGGTTGATTGAGCGTGGTGAATGAAGGGAAAGAGGGAGACTGTTGAGCTCGTTTGAGCTGAGGAGAGGGAGAGCGTTGACGAGGGCGCAGAAGTGAGGTCGATTGATGTCAATTCGTCTTGGCAGTTGGCCATATCAATAGTAGCTGGGAAGTCAACTTTGATGAAAGGAAGAAACGCGCGTCGATCGTAAGTGCTTGTGGCGGCCAAGCCGGAGCAGTTGACGACGCAGTTTCAGATTCGCGTCAGTTGGCCAACTCCATCTCCAGCCAGCCAACGTCGTCTTTGCAGCAACACTCCGCCTGTTGGCAAAACTATGACCATGCTGCGATCTCTCCTTTTCCGTACAGCTCGCCCTCTCCTCGCGCAACCACTGGCACTCCCAACCACCCGCCTCATCTCCTCCCTCTCAACTCTCTCCCTCTCAAGCCGTCCACTTCTCACCACAATCCAACCTCAATCCCTCCTTTCCTCATCCTCATCCACAACAACACAAACACGTTCATTCATCATGCCAAAATGCATGCGTCGAAAGGCTAGTCCATTAGCTAGGCCAGTGAAAACTGCCAGGAAAGCTAGTAAGAGGAAGGTACGTTCAAATTACCATCTGGCACGACGGCAGGTAGAGTGGGGTGCTGATAGTTGGGTTTGGATGAACAGGCAAAGCGGAGATCGAAGAGGTTTGGACAAATCAACTAGAGTGGAAGAGGGTACATGGCGTTGGGAGCGAGAGAGAGGATGGAGGGCCGAGTGCGCTGGAATCAGTCGTGCCTACGAGATGATCGCATGGGAGTCTCGTGTGAGTGGTCAGAGTGCTGTTTGTAGAACAGGCGAGAAAGCGTGGGGTGAGGCGGCGACACCAGGCCGAGACGTCACAAGATTTGGACACCTCCGCGACAGCTTCGAGCGCCTCACCACTGAGGCGAGGGTGGATTCGTCTGCCACCACTCGTTTCAAGCTCGAAGTCTACGCCTGGCAGGCAACAGCGGTATATGCTGGCCATTGCCCGACAATCGGCGTATTTCGTATCTGCGAATTTGGAGGCTCGTATCCGCGGTCTCTGTGACACAGTCTGCAACTCCATCCTCTTCTCTTCTTTTGTATTTTTACAAGGCATGTCTCGAGTCTTTCTCATCGGTATCGCCGGAGCTACGTGCTCATGTCAGGAGGATCTTATCAACGCTTTGGATAGAGCTGAAGCAAAGCGGTACGACCCTACAGGCAAGACCACCCTCTCCAAAAACCTCCAGGAAATTCTCCCAGGAAGTCTGGTTTTGCATCAAGACGACCTCGCGCCGCCTGACGAGGTTTGTCGTCTCTTCCTCGACCCACCCTAATTATGAATGACCTGGCGCTGACCAGTTCAATCCGTCTCCAGCTTTTCCCAATCCATCCTATATATGGCTGGAAAGACGCAGAAAGTGCTCCCGGGGCGTGAGCCCTTTTTTGTGCTGTATCATCCACCCTTTACTAACCGCTTGATGAACGACAGGATCATGTGGGAGAAACAGCGCGCAACGCTCCACCACATTCAATTCACAGGACGTCTTCCTCCAGACCACTCTTCCAACGAGAACCTCAACGATCAGACCCCGTTACTCACTTCCCAGCCATTGCGCCTCGAGTGGCGGAGCAAGTTCGACGAGCTCCAGCGCGACACCGACACCGGCGCCGGCGGGGAGCAGATAACTTTGGTGATTTGCGAAGGGTTTTTGATGTTGTATGATGAGGAGAGTGTGGATCTGTTGGATCTGAAACTGTTCTTGAGAGAGTATGTCGCTTGGTTAAGCCGTTTGGGGGGTCGCTGACGAAATTTGGTGGGGCTTCACAGGGACGTCGACGTTTTGAGGAAGCGAAGGGGAGAGCGAAGCTATGTGCGTACCTTCATAATGATACTTCGTTTACTCACATTTATTTGAAATCGTTTTGTCTGCCTGCAGTTTACGCCAAGTACGTTCCCAACAGATTTCCTATGGACTCGGGTCTTTCGCACGCTTCGCCTTCGAGGCGCTGACGCCTCACTTCTTTAAAGCTGGAGGACTTTGGAAGGTGCTCATCTCCCCTTTTTTGATGAAAATCTGACTGACTCACTTTGGAACAGGACCCGTCGGGATACTGGGAGAAAATGACCTGGCCGGCTTACCTGGAAGCCAATTCAAAGCTCTTCTTGAACGGCGACGTCGAGAATGGAGCCGCGAATCCTGAGGTCATTGAGGATCTTGTTATACTGGAAGCAAGTCAGTTTGGGATGGAGGAAATGGTGGATAGGGCCTGTACTGCCCTTTTTGAGAAGCTCGATCCTTTGAGAACTATTACTTCCCGAGGAATTCCTAGCCAATCCCAACATGCGAGCCTTTAGCTACATTGTAAACTTCGCAATGCCAGAGTGCTAAACTGTTCAATGTATTCCTGTGCCCATTTGAAAAAAGAGAAGAAGAAACCCCTCGTCGCGCTCCCACGGCGCGTGTAATCGTCTCCAGCCATTCCGCCGTGGCCATTCCTTATCTCGACGAGTTGACCTCCTCGCGATGATTTTACTGACACCAAACCTACGACGACTATTACCGACTCTAACACTCCTCCTCTTCTCCCTCCTCCCTTCTTCATACGCTGCCGACGATCCGAAACCAGACTTACATCATACGCTGTTCGATAACCTCCCGAGCAAGATTTATTACTTTGATGATACTACAGTGAGTTTCCTTGAGCTACTTGGTGGCTATGGCTGAGTGACTGAGAGGTCCGGATGAATGTTGGGTGGAGAGAAGTGGGAGGATGGCTGAGCTAGACGGAGCAAGGGAGGAGCTGGTGGCGATGTCGAGTCACTTGACCCCGAGCTCAATTTGAGGCGGACAGGGGACCCCACGAAGGCGTGAAGTCTCAGTTTTACTTGAGGAAGCTCTTCTTGCGCTAGCCCGACCTTGGAGCTTCGCAGTCGACTGGAGGGGAGACATACTTGCGCGATGCCAACGACCAGAGTGCTCTCCGAGAACGGCTTGACTACCGAATCCTGGAGAACACTGGCAAGCTCAAGAGTAAAGCTGTCTCAGCACGTCCAAGGTTGTTTGCGGTTCAAGCTTTGTTCGAACCTGGGAGGGATGGATTGGGAACAGCTGCGAGATGTGACGACGCGCCGAGGCCTAGCTGTCGGCGGATGTTTGGGATCTCGAGAGAGGCCGGAATATGTTGTTTCGTACTTCCAGCTTTGGGTTCGAGCTACCTAGAGCAATTGGAAACTGCAGCACCACGGTGTCGATGGCGTTAGATGAGGTGGTCGCGCAGCCCAGCTGGTCGAGCTAGTGTCGGACCTATCTTCTACATTGGAATTGCCAGCCAGGGAGCCACGACGTATTGGTGGGCTGGGCTGTAGCATGAAGTCGAGGCAAGGAGGTAGCGTCGGTGGGCGCGACGACTTACGGCATGCATGTACGGCAGCGACTACTTGCTTCTCGAGGCTCTAGTAGTTCTCTTCCAGCTGTGTGAGGTTGAAAGAAAGCAAAAGCTCGATGGAAATGCAATCGTCGGCGCCGCGACTCTGCATTGCCTAGTCCCCCACTCGAGTCGGATCGCTGGAGCACGATAAATGGTGTAATTTGAAGGCAGGAACTAACCCCGTTTCCCTCCGTAGGTCGTACTTTACCACGATCAAGTTTCAAAAAATATTTGGCGCTCCGTCGACGAAGGCAAATCATGGAAGATTATCTCGGAAGTACCTAACGGCAAATCAACGCTCTTGATCGAGCACCCTTATGATAACAAGATTGTGAGCCTTCTTTCCTTCAATTCATTCAATTTCCTCATTTCCTGAGCAATCTTTTGGTGTCCAGGCTTTTATCCTTGGCGATGACACGACTCACTACCGTACCATGAATCGCGGCGAAACCTGGGCGTCATTCGAAACCGCCCTCCCACCTTCCATCTCAGCCAACACCCTCGCTTTTCACGCAAATCAATGGGAGTGGATGTTGTTTACTGGCCAGAGTTGTGAGAGCACGGGTGGATGGAAAGGGAGGATCTGTCACGATGAGGTGAGTGCCGCGACCTTCGAAACAGTGCGAGGGAGTGCAAGAAACGGGAACATGTTTTTTTTGGAAAGCTCACCTAAATCGGTGACTTCGCACAGACTTTCTACACCAAAGACGCCTTCTCGACTCCTCCCAAGCCCATGCTGTCCTACACCTCCCGCTGCCTCTTCGCCCACGACAAAGCTGAGTACACCAAATCAGTCGACGATTCCTTAGTCTACTGCGTTGCATTCGAGCCTCCCCCCACCGAATCTTCCGACCTCAAAGGTGCCCTCTCCTCCCTCTTTTCCGGCATGCGAACTCTCCGCGAATCTCGCCTTTATTCCTCTTTCGACTTTTTCGACAAAGACACCAATTTCGTCGACCTCGGTATTGGAAAAGAGGCTCGAGGAGTCGTTGGCATCGGTGGAGTACAAAAGTATTTGGTGACGGCGCTGAAACCGACTAGTTCGAGTGGAGGACAGGATTCGAGTGAGATGGTACTTTACGTTACTGAGGATGGGGGAACTTGGAGCAGAGCTTTGTTCCCGCATGGGAAGGGGCTGAAGGAGAATGCTTATACGATTGTTGAGTCGACGGAACATTCGATTTTGGTGGATGTCAACTCGGCGGCCGGAAGTAAGAGTGGAACACTTTTCACCTCGAATTCGAACGGAACCTACTTCACTCAGAGCTTGGAGCACACCAATCGCAATAAGATGGGGATTGTAGACGTGAGTTGATTTCTGCGTTCTTTCCGATGAGGATGGGTCTGCGAGGTATATTACGTATGGCTGACACCTTCGATTCCTTTTGCTTTCTAGTTTGAGAAGCTGCAAAATGTCGAGGGAATCGCCATTGTCAACGTCGTCAATAACCCTGAGGCGGTCGACGCTGGTCAAGACAAGGTCCTCAAGACTATGATCACGTTCGATGATGGTACGACTGCTAAAAGTACCACAAAGTTGTGACTCTCGCTCATCATATTACTTGCAGGTGGTCACTGGAGCCTCATCCAAGCACCAAAGATTGACAACGAAGGCAAGAAGGTATCTTGTGACACTTCAGACATGGTGAGCCTATCAATCGCCCTGCCACGTGGTATTTTTGCTAAAGTCTTTCTGATGATAGAAAACCTGCTCTCTCAACCTTCACTCTGTCACCCAACCGCACAACTTTGGTCGCGTCTTCTCCTCGACCGCTCCCGGACTCGTCATGGGTGTCGGTAGCATCGGAAACCAGCTTTTGCCGTACGACGAATGCGACACCTTTATCAGTACCGATGCCGGTCTTTCTTGGCGCATGGCTGATGACGGAGCGAAGAAGTACGAGTTTGGAGATCAGGGAAGTCTACTTCTTATGGTCGAGGATGAGGAGCCTACAGATGAGATTTCATATAGTTGGGATTTCGGCAAAACTTGGTTTGTTTGCTCCAGTTGCGGTATTTGTTTCAATGGAGACTGATAGTAACTTCTTGCAGGAAATCCTTCGACCTTGGCGTCAAGATCCGCGCTCGACTCCTCACCACCGTTCCCGACTCGACCTCGCTCAAGTTCATTCTACTCGGAACTCTCACTCGTCACTCGAAGGATAAGGGAAAGAACGGAGAGCGCCACGTTATTGTTCACATGGACTTTGAGTCGCTCAAGAAGCGAGTCTGTACGGACCGAGACATGGAGAAGTGGTACGCGAGGACGCTTGGGGGCAAGCCGGATTGTCTTATGGGTCACAAGGTTCGCTTTTGTCGATTTCAATCTTGTTCATCGGGGGAAACGACTGACCTTGGGGTCGAATAGCAATGGTTCATGCGAAGAAAGCAAGACGCCGATTGCGTAGTCAACGAGAAATTCAAGGACCCCGTCGGCCGCGAGGAGGACTGCCCCTGTTCAGACGAGGATTACGAGTGGTAACTTCATATCTGCTCGGGAGATTCTTCTTGCGCAGTTGCGAACGCTGACTTCTCCAACGACAGCGACTACAACTTTGCCCCCGACGGCACCGACTGCGTTCCCGTGGGACCAGAGCCTATTCCTACCGGCTCTTGTCTTCGCGAAACCGACAAATTTAAGGGCTCTTCTGGGTTCCGCCTCATCCCTGGAAATACTTGTGACGTTCGCAAGGGTATCAGAAAGGATGAGCCTGTCATGAAGTCTTGCCACGCTGGAAAAGCGGAACCTGGACTCGTTAGCCACCAAACAGTGAGTTTTCAGTGTTTGCTGGTCAGTCGAGCAGAACTTAACAAATTCTCGATCTCTAGTTCAACTTCCCGGGACTAGTTCTCGACCAGGCGTACTTCAGTGACTCTCACGTGCGTTTTCTTGGCCTCATTTCGCATGTCGGCTCATGCTTAACAAAACTTTCCCCTTTGCAGACGCTCGTCGCCTTCACCTCTCAAAACAAGGTGTGGCAGTCGTCGAACGAGGGTTACTCTTGGAACCAAGTCGCCAACGGCGCCTATATTGTCGCGATGACGATGCACACCTATTCGAAGGACCGAGCCTACCTCATCACCGAAACTAGTGATGTGCACTACACGACGGACAAGGGAGCTAGCTGGAACAAGTTCAAGGCGCCGGCCGACCCCAATTCGCTCGGCATCCCTCTCCTCGACTTCCATCCTCTCCGCGCCGACTGGCTCATTTGGACCGGAATGACGCAGTGCACCGACTCGGACTCGAAGAATTGCCGCGCAGTTGCCTACTATACCAAGGACAACGGTCGCAACTGGTACAAGGTCGATGAGTATGTCAGGATCTGCACTTGGGGACGCGACAGGAAGCTTCGACTCGATGAGAAGATCATCTTCTGCGAGTCGTACCGCGATAAGAAGGGAAGTCAAAGGACCGTTCTCGTTGATAACAATCCGCTACAATTGGTTTCGGGCGAGTACTTCTACTCGACGAAGAAGGTCCTTTTCCCGTCCATCGTCGGCTTTGCCACTTTTGAGGAGTACATGGTCGTCGCTGAGGTTAGTTGTCTTCCTCTCCTCAGATCATTCCCGATAAAGAGGGCTGACTTATTTCAAGCTTTATGAGGCTACTCGCGCCATCGGGCTCAAGGTCTCGCTGAACGGCAAGGACTTCGCCCTCGCTCGATTCCCGCCCAACATGCACCTCGAGAACCAGGTACGCAACTCCTTCGGACCATCTACTTGCTCAGGACTTACGCTCACCGATCTTTTTCGCATTAGGCCTACACCGTCCTCGAATCCACCACCGACTCAATCTTCCTTCACGTAACGACCCACGCCGATGCAGGGAGCGAGTGGGGCAGCCTGTTTAAGTCTAACTCCAACGGAACGTACTATTCGCTTTCCCTCGAGTATGCAAACCGAAACGGCAAGGGCTTCGTCGACTTCGAGAAGATGATTGGCCTTGATGGAATCGCTGTTATGAACATCGTCAGCAACCCCGACGAGGCGGCCCTCAGCGGCAACAAGAAGCTTCAGACTCGAATCACGCACAACGATGGTGAATATCTCTTATGAAGTCAAAGTTTGAAACAAGATGCTGATTAAGCGGGTTTGCAGGTGGTCGCTGGAAGCCTATGGTCCCGCCCAAGAAGGATGCGCTTGGTCAGGCCTACTCCTGCAAGGGAACAGTACGTGGGTTCGACTCGCATCTGAGCGCTAGTTGACTTTCTTTAACTTTCTCGTAGTCTTGTGCTCTTCATATTCATGGCTACACCGAGCGAAAGGATCCTCGCGCAACCTATTCCTCGCCCTCTGCTGTCGGCCTCATGCTTGCCGTCGGAAACGTTGGAGACTCTTTGGTCACATATACCGACAGTGACACCTTCCTTACTCGTGATGGAGGTTTCACTTGGGAGGAAGTGCACAAGGACGCTCACATTTGGGAGTACGGTGATCAAGGCTCAATTCTTCTTCTCGTCAACGATGAGGACGTCACGGACCATGTCACCTACTCGCTCAATGAGGGACTCACTTGGAGTGACTACACCTTTGGCGAGCGCATTCGAGTTCGCTCGATCCAAACCGTACCGATGGATACCAGTCGCAAGTTTATCCTCTTCGGAGTCAACCCCGATAAGGCCGACTCATCTGTCGCCGTCCACCTTGATTTCACCTCCATCTCAAATGTCAAATGTACGATTCTGTTTTTTGGCTCCTAGGAGTATATCACTGACTGGACCTGTTTTTAGGCAAACTTGATCTCGTCAACCCCAACACTGACGACTTTGAGCTTTGGAGTCCGAGCGAGGAGCGTGAGGAGCAGTGTCTCTTTGGTCGTCAGGTAAGCTGCCCAGACAATTGGAAAGAGTTTCTTAGCCTATCTCCATCTCTTTAGACTCTTTACTACCGCCGTATTCGGGACAAAACTTGTTACATTGGCGAGCGTCTCACCCAGCCTCACAAGGAGGTTCGCGACTGTGCCTGCACAGAGGACGACTTCGAGTGGTATGGCACTCCGACTTCTCTTATCGACGCTTCAAGTAATTGCTGACGTCTCGTTACAATCTTAGCGAGTTCAATTACAAACGAAACTCTCGCGGTCAGTGTGTCCTGACTGAAGGCGCTACTCCCCTCGAGAACGACGCCACCTGCAAGTGGGACCAAGCTTTCTGGTACGAGCGAACATCGATGCGCAAAGTTCCACACTCCTCCTGCAAGGGGGGACTCGCTCTCGATCAAGGTTCCGCACATACTTGCCCTGGACACTTCAACCATGGCTGGTTCTTCTGGGCGACCATTACAATCGCACCGTTCTTCCTTTCGGGACTTGCGGCAGTCTGGTGGTCGAGGCGGAGAGGAGGAAAGGGAAGGATTCGTCTTCCAGAGCCAGGGGAGGGAGGGAACAGTGGGGTCGTCAACCTGCTGGTTTCGATTCCATTTCTGGTAGTGGGAGTGGTCGGCGCGATATTTGCACACTTGCGAGAAGTGGAGTTACCATGGGGGATTAGTGATAGGTTAAGACGACTGTCGCGGGGTGGGAGCTCTTATCGTTCTGTTAGGCTGGTGAGTGTTGGCAGCGGTTTCTTGTTTCACAGGGCTAAAGCATCTACTCTCCCGCAGGACGACGACGCTTCAGTACTGCTAGACTATAATTCTGACGAGGAGGGCGGCTAGGATTTGGGCTTTGCATACGACCCCTCTGTAGCCGCTCCCGTTTGAAGTGAAAAGAAATGTGTATTCATCTCAACAAAGTTCTCGTACTCAGAGTCAACCAAAGTAAAAATAATGAACAATGCTCAACGTCGCCGTTCACGTTTAGGGAGCGACTGGTAATCCGCCCGGCACACCATTTTCATTCCCCAGTTGAATCTGTATCTGTCAGGTCAGGCAGTGGTCGCTTCGGGCATGTCGAGCCTCAGGTTATTATGTGGAGTCTCAATGCAGGGGAGATGATGTACAACATGCCACCTCAACCTCTACTCAGCCTTCGCCGCCCGGTCTTCCTCGTACGCTGGTCTCCACTCCGAAAGCCACTTGTTGCGAGGCCCTGGGAGAGAGCTTTTACCTCGTTTCAAGAACTTCCCGTAACCAGGCTGTGCTATCACCTCGTTGGATGCGCCGTCGTAAACCACCTGCCCGCGAAGGATTGTGAGAAGCGGCCAGTCGGCAATGTCGTGCCCCTCGAACGGAGTGTAGTCGCACGCGCTGTGCAGCTTCAAAGAAGAGACTTTGAGCAGCACACTCAAGCCGGAAAGAAAACATGAGGACGTACATTCGTGACCGTGACCTTGCTCGGCCTGCGGGCAGTTGGATTGCGCCACACAACAAAGTCGGCGTCACTTCCCACCTGGATCGTTCCCTTTTGAGGGTACATGCCGTAAAGTTTCGCGGCGGCGGTACAAGACAGCTCAACAAACTTTGAGGGGCTCATGCGACCTAGAGGAGAGAGCCGCGGAAGGTCAGCGAGTGCTCTGGAATAGAAAGCTGAAATAAAATTTACCCTTGCAGACGCCCTCGCTCCACATTAGCGGGCCCCGGGTTTCCACGCCTGGGAGACCATTCGGGATGTATCTGAAATCTCCTCGAGGGTTATTCCCGGGATTCTTGGTGAGACCAAGCTGTAGGAGGAATTGAGATTCAGCTCCGCTCGTTCACCTCGTTGAACCAATGGAAGGCACCTGTTTTCCACTCGGATCGTAAAAATTTGTAGGAGCGTGGTCGGAAGAAACCACTGTCACGCATCCGTTAACAGTGTTCTCCCACACTCGCTCACGGTCCTCAGGGTTGTCCCTCAATGGGGGGGCGCAACAAGCCTTTGCCCCTGAGAGTAAATTTTTCAGTCTAAGCATGCTCTCTTACAACAATCCGACTGACCTTCGAATCCGGGAGCACGCATCTCCTTGCCGGTGAGAAGCAAATAGTGGGGACACGTCTCGGCGTAAACGCTGAGAAGGCGAGCTTGGGCTTCGCGGATGACCTTGAACGCGTCGGGAGCAGATACGTGCACAAATAAGACCCTGCGAAATGATGCTCAGTTTCTACAAGATCAAATTGTCGTGAAACGTACGGGCAGTCCATGATCTCGGAAATGGCAAGGACTCGATTAGTCGCCTCTGCCTCGACAATGGGTGGACGCGAAGTTCCATGATGCCACGGCTCCGTCATTCCACGAGCCGCAAGATCTTTAGTGAACCACGATATCATGTCACTGTTCTCAGCGTGGACCACTGGAAGGCGCGCGTTCAAGAAGAGGGCGGAAGAGGGGAGGCCGGGAAGTGAGCCGTCAGTACACATCTAATCCCTAGGCTGTCTGGTAATATTGAGACTCACTGACTGTGACGCCGTGCTTTCGGGCTGCAAAAAGCATGTCCAGTATTTGGCTGTCCCCGAGCTGAAGTGCGGGGTCTGGTGAGGGTCGTTCGACGGATGAGCAATTTAATCGTCAAGCAGACGAAAGAAAGAAGAACTTGCATGTGCTGTAGATTTTTACGGAGGTGATCCCTTGCTCGATAAGTCTTGGAAGCTCTACGGTCATTGCCTCTTCACTGGGGTCTGTTACGATGACATGGAAAGAGTAATCCGAAAGTGCGTTGCCGCTTGCGAGCTCGTGGTAAGCGTCGACGGCCGCTTGCATAGATCCCCCTTTTTGCTGTACAGCAAAGGCAATAACAGTCGTGCATCCACCTGAAGAACATAAGAGTTTGACTTTCAACTCATGGCCGCCACGAAGGAGACGTGTCCAGTTTATCTCGCGCTCTCAATGACAGCGCGCCCCGCCAATACATGACTGCTCGACATGACTTACCACCAAGTGCAGAGCGAGTAGCGGTAGTCCAGTCATCGGCAGACTTTGCCCCAAGTGATTTCGCTGCGGACTGAGCGATGTGGACGTGACTATCGATCAGGCCAGGCTGCCAGGAATTTCGGAATTCAGCAGGAGAAGAAAATAAAACAATGGGGATGAGAGCTCACCGTGATATACCCTCCATCAACATCAATGACAGTACATCCTTCTGGTGCTGGGATGTCGGCCATTAGCAGCACCACTTTGCCGTCCGCAACGCCAACGTCAACCAGGCTGGTATCACCTGCCGTGACCACGATTCCATTCTTAAGCACGAGGTCGAGATGGGGGAACATGCGGTGGGGATCGATGTTTGGTTGAAAGCAGACTTACTACTTTACAATTTACCCCCAACTTTACCCGTTCGCCGGTCGTTCGCCTCCGGCGAACATTAGCCGCCCTCGCGCAGCGAGCGATAAGGGATTGAAGATTTATCTTGTGTATCTCCTTCGATAAAGTATCTCCTTTATTCCCAACTCCCTTTCATCTTCATTACATAACATGTCCACTCTCGTCCACCGCCTTGCAAATAGGGCACGCATCCAGCACGAAATCTCCACACTGGTAGTTTCATCGGATGGCGCTGTCCGCGAAGCGCAACAGAACGAGACGTCGGATGTCGCGATCACTGCGATGCCAGATATGCTCCCAGTCCCAAGAGATAGCAATCTTCGCACGTGGGGGGTCTTCTCGCTTGGGGGCTGTAAGTCCTTCTGCTCTCCTGTCCTGCCGCGGCGCCGCAGTACCATCACATGAACTGACTGGTGCGATTTCCTAGACTGGGTCGCGGAAGCTTTTGGAATCTCGCAAGTGAGCACTGAGTTTCAGGGCGCCATTTAATCACTGACCTGATCGCCCCCATCTGCAGTATCAGGTCGCTTCGAGCGCTGTGAGTGCTGGTCTCTCGCCTGGAGCCACCATTGGTGCCGTTCTCCTTGGACATTTCATTATCTCCGTACGTCTCTAAGGTCTTTCTGCTTGTGTGGATGTGTGGAAAGCAGAGCTGGAGCTAAAATGTCACTTAATGCTCCCAGTTGGCGTGCGCGGTAAACGGTTATGTTGGGTCGCGTTACGGCATCAATTTTCCATCATATGCTCGATCTGCCTTTGGAATCCGTGGAACATATCTGGCGGTAATCTGCCGGGCCATCGCGGCCATTATTTGGTTTGGAACTCAAACTTATCAAGGAGGTCAGTAGTGAAAATTTTCACGCGCGCGAAGCAGACCTCGAAGGGCAGCCCGCGCCTTTCCCTTCGGCGACTGATCCTTATGGATTCTCTGACCAGGCCAATGTGTTCAAGTGATGCTCTGCGCCATCTGGCCTCAGTTTAAGCACTTCCCCAACCACCTCCCTCCCGACGCTCACGTTACAAGCTCCCTGTTATTGTGCTTTTTCATCTTTTACATTGTGAGACGATTCCAAGCACTGTTATTGACACCAGATACTTATGAGATTGACCAGGTGCAACTTCCGCTACTGTGGATTCACATTAGCAAATTGCGGTACCTGTTCATGGTGAGGCGACATGGTTACCTCATGCTTCACGCTCACAAGCTGATCACACTATGATACCTACAGGTCAAAGTCAGTAAAGACTTATCCCCACAGCGGGTCCTCCCAATAATCACGAAGCTAATCTCGCGATGTATTCGTAGATCGTCTTGATGCCTATCTTCGGCTTTGTTCTCTTTGGATGGGCTGTAGGCCGGGGCGGTTTCGGGCCTGTGTGGAGTAAGCCAACCAAAATCCTCGACGGACGACCCGTTGCGGTCGTTTTCTTCAGGTCCGTTTGACTACTACGTTGTACTATCACCCACAGGAGATATTGACCAACCCTTTCTGGTTTCAGCGCCATGACTAGCGCAATCGCTCCGAAGGCAACACTTTCGCTCAACGTCTGTGACTTCACTCGATACGCAAAATCTCCACGCGTAGTTGTATGGACCAACATCATCAGTCTCACCATTCCCGTCACCCTATGCGCAATCCTTGGAGTGGTCGTCACCTCGGCGGCAGAAATTATATACGGAGTGTCGACTTGGTCGCCACTTCAGGTTTCTTCGCTGATGGGCAATCGAGCGGCGCAGTTTTTCTCGGCTTTTATGTGGTGCGTCTATTCACTCCTAAAAATTATCCTGGTTCCGAGCTAATCTGTTCGTCCACAGGGCTCTCGCTGTTCTTTCTACCAATATCAGGTGTGCTGCCGATTTCGATCTCTGTTCCAAGCTGAGCGCTGAGCAGATTTTCTATAGCGCCAACTCCACCGCTGTCGGAAACGATCTAATGGTCATGTTCCCCAAGTACATCAACATCCGACGCGGTCAATACATTACCGCCATTCTCGGACTGGTCACCTGCCCTTGGATCATTCAAAATTCCGCAAAGACCTTTACAGCTTTCTTGGGTGGCTACTCGGTTAGTGTGAAGACTACTTTCCAGCAAATCATGTCCCCGCTCACTATGCTTCTCCACTGGCTTCAGGTTTTCCTCGCCCCCGTCGGAGGCGTTCTGATGACCGATTACCTCTTGGTCCACCGCCGCCGCATTTCACTTCCAGATCTCTTCATCAAGCAAGATTCCGTCTATTGGTATACCAGTGGGTGGAATCTGCGCGCCGTAGCGGCTTTCGTTCTTGGCATCGTACCCACGCTCCCAGGTTTCATCCGAAACGTCAACGGCAGCCTCAGTATTCCTAGTCAGTCTTTCGCTTCTCTATATTGATCAGTCAAATTCGTCTAACCATTTTATCCCAGTTGGCGCAAGCTTCGTTTTCTGTGTCGTTTATCCAGTAGGAGTGGTAGTCAGCGGAGGCTTCTACCTACTCTTTTGTACCATCTGGCCCGTCGCCATCCTGCCCTCCTCGTACACACAATCCGCGAGCGGCTCAATGCTCACCGAAGCCGACACAATAGAAAAGGAGAAGGACTCAGCGTCAACTGCGGTCGTAATGGTATGATGGAGAGTCTATGGTGGAGGGGATTGGTGTTTATAAAGGTGTCTTGGTATCATGAACTGCAAGGTTGTGTACATTATATTCTTTCAGAGCGGATTTTGATTGAGTTATTGGTATCTCCTACTCCTAAGATTGTTCCTTGGGTGGCGCACTTGCGGTGCTTCGAGCAGTCCTTCGCGCCGAGCCCTGCCGAGCCGCTACCTTATTGTACCGAAGCACAGTTCCCCTTTAAATCCTTGGAGATGGCAGCAAATTGTGGGAACATCGACGATCTTTTTCAACAGGGGAGACCAGCTATAATTAACATCAAGGAGGGAACAATCATACGGCGAAAGAGCGAACGAAGGGCGAAGTCCAACAAGCAAAGCGAACGCGTCCGGCCAAAAGGGTGATACCGACTCTTGAACGTGCACCAAGCAGCCCGGTTGAGCACAAAAATGACTCCGAAGAAAGTCGGATGTTCCTCAGAAGTAGTCGAATCCGCGAAGAGTTGCTGCTCGGAAGTGCCTGATCTCACCGTCCACCACCCTCCGCCGCAGGATTGATCGGCCCTGATGGGGTTGAGGGATACCCATATCCCGGATTCGAAGCCGGGGCATTCCATCCTGCGCTATACATTCCCGTCGCCTGATTTGAGAACCCAGGTATTTGTCCCGCTCCGAATCCTGCGCCAGCACCGATGGTCCCTTTTTGGAATGAAGGCTGGTACGATTGAGTTTGGTTTGAGTAGGACTGAGTGGGATACATCGAGGCGGATGGTGAGGCTTCAGCATAGGCCAGCGGTTCCGGCCGGTAAGGGTAGGATTGCCGATATGAGGTTTGGTGTTGAGAAGTCGAGGCGAGAGGAGGCGGGCCATTGTAGTAAGGCGAGGAGGATTGGCCAGCGGGAGAAGATGCGAAAGAAGGATGGGCGGGGTTGTAGCCCATTGAGTACGTTTGTTGAGGTTGATACGCATAAGAATGAGAAGGTGGAGGAGGAGGACCGGATGTGTGCATTGGCGGGAGGGATTGCCGATGTTGCTGCGGATACCATTGTGGAGCGCCTGGAGAAGCTGAGGGAGACGCAGAAGGTGATTGATGATGTTCGAGAGGATGAGGCGGCGGCGCGTTCGAAGGCTCGCCGTGTGTGTGCGAGTGAGACGACGAGGGGCGCGAGGTTGACGAAAGGGCAGGCGAATGAGGAGTGCTAGAGTTGTTAATTCTCTGCGGTACCTGGGGAGGGGGCATGGCACGGGTGTCGTCGTCCGTCGCGGATTCGAGTTGTTCTCCGCTTTCCCTATCGTTGGTTTCCTGCTTCTCTCCAGCTTCTTCGCTACCTGAGTGCACCTCCTCGCCTTCATACCCCTGGGGAGCTCGGGAAGAACCATCGACGTTTGTAACGTCCGCGTTGCCGTTGACCTGGGCCGCATTCGTCTGGGCACCCTCGACCGAAGCTTGTCCGTCTTGATCAAAATCAGCTGGCGGTAGAGGCTGTGATGGCCGAGGCGGAACGCCAGTAGGGTATTGACGAGGTTGAAAATGCTGAGGTGGTTGTCCATAATGAAATTGCTGCTGTTGTGGCGGCCCCGACGCGACGTACTTGGGCTGGCCCGCAAACGGAGACCCAAATTGGTATCCTGGACCCGGTAGATACTTTGGATGCGGAGGGACTCCGTAGCCAGCAACACCAGGAGGAGGAGCCGCGTAAGGGTGCTGAGGCGGAGCTGGTTGATAGCCGCCCATAGGATACGAGCGTATGACTTGAGGAGGCATCGGTCGAATGTTTTGCTGCTGTTGAGGGTACATAGGGTGGCTTGGACCGGGGGGACGAAAAGCGAAGCCATGAGAGAGTGGGGTCGCTGAGTAGTACTGGTCGGAAGGGGCGGAACTGCTGGATCCTTCGGAGAGTGAGGGAGTTGAAAGCCTGGACGGAATGTTATTGGTTAGTCCGATGGGACTTAAAATTTCCCAAACCTTTGATTCGACGTACCCTGCCAGTGAAGGGGAGGGCATATTCATCACTCCAGGCGACATGGCCAAGTCCGGCGACCCAGTTCTGCTCGACTTTGGTCAGTTCTCCATCTTTCCAGAATCCTAAGGAAAAACTGAAAGAACACTCACAACTTTCTTGGCGCTTCAACTGACCTCCCTCCCTTGACCCACTTTGTCTTCTTCTTCGCAGGTTCATCAGCCTCCGCGCTGCGACCATCGTCCACCTCATTGACATGTCGTGCTTCTCCACCCATCAAACCCCTGCTCTTAACATCCGCCAGAGTCTCAAAACTTCCCATCAACTCTTTCAGGTGCGGCGCCTCAAGGAACGAGGTAGGCTTGCCGCCGACTTCTGGCAAGATGCTGTCCCAAACGCCTCTCGTAGCATCCTGAGCGTAGCCTAGAGCTTCAATCCAGGATCTAACGAGTTCCCGAGTGACGACCTCTCCTTCTGACTTTCCCATCGGAGGTGAAGGTCCGAGACCAAACGCGAGAGGGAGTGGGTAGGTTGGTGGCTGAGGGAAGTGGTGCAGAAAGTTCTGGCAGGTCGGAGAGCGGGAAGAGCGTGAGAGGAATACAGCCACTTTGAAGATAGTGATGGGGAAGGCGGGGACGTCGATGTGGGGGGAGGCACAGAACGCAGAGTAGCGACTAAGGCGAATGTGCGAACGGCGTCAGAACAAAAAAGCGCGAAGGGGGGACAAGGAGAGACACGATACATACTTCATCGTGAGACAGAGAGCCGAGCGATGCTTTCGAGTGGGCAGGCGAAGGATGGAAGCTTCCACTTCGGACTGTGACCGCGTTTGAAGAGAGTCGTCTGCGCAGCCGGAGTTTTAACGGAACCGTCAGTCGCGCTCAGATGGGGCAGGCGAGCAGGGACTTTTACCTCGAGTAGCTTCCACGCGAGCATTTTCGATGACATCTCTGATGCGCGCGAACAGGTGGCTCAAGAAAGGCGTATCATTGGAGATGTCGGGTGGTGGATAGGCGGGAGGGCTCGCGTGGTGTTGACGAAAGGGACCAGGAGGGCCAGGAGGTGGAGCTTGAGCGGCAAAGGAGTGCGAGAGGTGAGCTGGGTGCGACTGGAGTTGATCTGGGAGGAGCAATGTGAGTGAACGCGCGTGCAGTATGGAGTAAAAAGGGACGCACGACGCAGATTATGGATTTGGGCAGCCGTTTGAGACGCCGGAGGAAAAAGAGCTGGTGAATGTTGTGCAGTCTGTATGTGGGGAGGTGGGCCATTTGTTGGAGTAGGTCCGGTCTGCAGTTGTGGCCGTTGGAAAGGATTTGAAGTCGGCCGGTGGTTGTTGCCAGCTTGAGTAATGGTTGCCACCGGCGGAGGCGCACTCTTTCGTGGCCTCCCAACCTTGCGCTTGGCGACAGCTGTCTTCCTGTCCTCGTACTCATCCTCGCTGCCCTCGTCCTTCGCGTCCGCGTCGCCGTCCGACTCTGAGAGGTCGGTCAACGAACTCGCGTCGCTATCCTCATTCAAATCTCTCTTGCCGCCCCCACTTCCGCTGCCTCCCCCAGTCGATACCCTGGTTCGTTTCCGGAGTGAGTAGGCGGGTCTTGTTTCGGTGGTTGAAGTTGGAGAAGCCGAGCTGCCGGTTTCTGAATTGGAGCGTGAGGTTTTCGCCATGCCGAGTTGCAGGCAGGTTTGTAGGTAGAAGGAGAGTGTACGCGAGAGTGTCTGGACGTGCGGCAGTCGTGCCTAGGCGGCGTAGTTCGCGCGCCAATGGTTTTTGATCCAAAAGTTGTTGTTGCAATGCACGCTGAGACGTGTGGGAGAGGGGAGGACGGAAAGTGCCGCTCGAGCGACAGCGCCTCAGGAGGGCAGCCAATCCCTCGGAGCATAGCCGGACTTGGTCTCTCTTCTCAACGAAGACGTCCCTCTCTCCTTTCTCGTCCCTTTCGATTGCTCCACTTCCTCCTCTCTCGTTTCCAACCTCCCGCCACACCGAACGAGACAGTCTTGCCCCGGGCAACGGTGACGCACCCAAACGCAAGTCTGCGACAGTCTGTGCGCTCCTCGCAACCCCCGCAGTCCAAGCTTCCGCGATCCCAGCTTCTGCTTTCTCTGCTCAGACAAGAGCTGTACTTCTTCTCCCCAGCTGCTCCGCTGCCGCTAAGTTCTTCGGGAAACCCAGTATGCCTTCCAGCCAGCTCCGCTCTCAGCCAGCCTTGACCCAGCACCAGCGCTTCCACGCTAGAACCAGGTCAAACTCGCCGACAGCGCACTCTGAACGGAACGTCATCCCGACCACTTCATTTCCCCACAGAAACGCCTCCCCCCTCCCCGAACGAAGCCGAAGCGAGCCCCTCCAAGCTAATGGAAAACGAGGAGGGGCGAAGGTTCTAATTTGCGTGCCGCGAGCACGGAGGGCTCAGAGGAGGAGGTTTCCAAGAGTCGGAGCGCAGGACAGTCGAGAACGAAAGGGGAGGTCGAAAGTCGAGGTGTTTTGATGTGGTTGTCGGAGGTCGCCGTGGGAGGTGATAGAGAAGCATGGGGCGGGCAAGGTGGTTTCCGTTTCTCGACGATCTTTATTTATCCTTTCCGCCGCCGAGCTCCTTCTTCTTCGACAAAAACGGTTTCACTTTCAACGATCGAGTGACTGCTCCTCGCCGCCTTGCTTCTTTGATGGGACGAACAATCCCCGTCTGCTGGGCGCCGTATTTTCCTGGCAGACGTGGACCACACTCCTTTTAGGTTGTGGACCTTCTACATGCCTAGAACACCCTCTAGCTCACTCATTTCACCCTGGAGTCCTGTGCTCCAGCTGTGATACCCTCTCTCCATTTGTTTCTTCGGTCTTCGAGGTCATTGCTTTGGGGCGAGCAACTCGGACTCCACAGACCCCTCGCGCACCCTGAGCTGATAACTTTGTTCACAGGCAGGTTTTCTCCTTCGCTCAGCAACACTAAGCTCTTCCTACTACTCCGAGTGCAGTAAATCAGCTATTATCGGCGGAAAGACATGTCCGGAGCGCAAGCTGAGAGGAACATTGTTCGGCACTCAATTGAGTTGGCCGAGGTGGCCGAGCAGATACGTCGGTTCATTTACAAGAGTCACAGGAAGATTCTGGAGGAGTCTATCCGCGTACCATCCTACTTCCGACGCGACCAGGACCCGCATCACGCCGGAATCAGGACCACATTCCACTCTACGCAAACCTCTCCAACCAGCAATCTAAAACAGCACACCTCTTTTCCTCCACCACGACCCGAATCGCCTCAATCATCGCCTCCTCCAATTCGCTCGCCTTTGATACCTTTCTCGACCACGCTCCTCCAGCTGCAGCCGCGATGCCGCCGTAGTCAGGCGCGTCGGGACCAAACGATACGTTGAGTTCTTGCGCAGTCGCTTGCGATGCGATACCGTTGGGATGGACACCAAGAAGGGACAGTCGCGGAGATTTCCAGCCCTGGAAGACAAGCCTTATAAGTGATTCGTTTGTCAGACTCAGAATGAAGACTGGACGAACGCCGTTGTTGAGCACTATTGTGAGGAACGGCTGCGTATAGGAGGGACGAACCTCAGGTCAGAGAATATCCGGAGTACGTTGACGAATTGGGGGATGAAGACTGCTTACCGTCTCATATCGCCTCGCCATCCAATACGCTGCACTCGGCACACCAAAGATGAAACTTCCGTCCCCGACCACCACAGCGATCAAGTCCCTCTTCAGTCTTTCCTCCGCCTCTGCTGCGAATTGCATACCGATAGCAGCTCCCAGCGCCCATCCAAGACTCGACGCTCCAGAGCTGAAAAGACTCCCCGGCCCGGACGGCCTCATGTGGTTCCAGACATGTGGATAGTTTGAGATTGCCTCATTACAGACTGTAGTCTTGGCTGGGGAGTTTCGACGGAGGGAGGCGACGATGAACGGACCTGTCATTATGTTGTCCGAAGGAAGAGTTTCCAGGGCTGCGAGAGAGGACTGGCGATCGGCGTAGGCGGATGTGAGGTGGGCAAGGCGTTCTTTGACCAGGGGTAAAGGAATGAGAGCCGGGGAGGCGATAATGTGGGCGTACATTTGCGCGAGAGCTAGGGCAGCGTCGGCTTTGGCTCGCAGGAGGGAGGGAAAGGCGTGGAAAGCCATTTGGGTTTTCAAAGGGTCGCAGTCAATGTGATAGATCTCACAGCTGGAAGAGGGTTTGGTATGCATTGGCATCCTGAAAGGACCATGTCAGCGTTTGAGTTGCGAGCTTTGAGGTGAAGGTCTCGCACCAGGGAACGTCCGAGTCGATGATCAAGATGAAGTCGGCTTCTTCGACAAGCGGGTTGTGCTGCCCAAAAGAAACCCCTGAATGTGAAACGTGGTCGAAGGGGAGATTCACCGTCGACAGACAGCTCTGGAAAACTGGAATGGCGAGCAAGTCGACGAGCTTCACCAGCTCCGCGACGGCGCCCGTATTGCGTCCAAGGTAAGACGTAACAATCAGTGGTTTCTTGGCTCTTAGTAGGCTGGCGCAGATTGTTGTGACCGCTGAGAAATATAGGGTGAGTAACTTCGCCATGGATAGTTGCGGTACGCACTCTTCTGATTCAACGGGCTCAGCTCGATTGGCGACCAACACTCCGCGACTCTGACGTCGGGCACCTCATTCGGGTCGAGGTACTCTTCCGTTATCTCACGCATCGCCCAGCAATACACTGGACCTTGTGGCTCGCTCTTTGCATATTGTAGAGCTCGAAGAACGACCTGTTGAACTGCATGGTCGCCGGTGTGAGATCAATCGACCTGCAAACTTGGGGCTCAAAATGTCCCGCACCATTTTTCCCTGTTCGGATTTCGGCAGTGTGTCGCATATACTGGCGCAGGATTGCTGGCTGGTCAACCGCACTTTGAGTGAATTTTCAGCTCAGCCTGCCGCTCAAAAGGGGAACCGCCGCACTTTTGCAAGTAATGAATGAATTCATTACGGCTACCCGGAAGTTCGCCATCCTGAGTGAATGGAGATGCTCCAGCATAGATGAATACCGGTGTTCTGCAGGTGCTAACGTTGTGCACTGCGCCTGCGAGAGCCTGGGTGTCGTGCGGAAGTCAACAACCGGCCCTTTGCCCTCGAATTGAGCCGAGTGGGGGAAGCGCTTGCCTGTGTCCCACAATCCACATGAACAATAACTGCAGCTGGTTTCCCACATGCTTGAGCGTAGCCCTGAGCACAAGATAAAGCCACCATCTGCATCGTGCGAGAAGTAACTGGCTCAGCGTCCCGGAACTTCGAACAGCGAAGGCCCACGGGCGACAAGGTGGCTCATGTCGGCGCCAAAGCTCACCTCGTTCGGGCAGGTGACTATCTGGAGTGACTTGAGTCCATCCCGATTCCTCTGTATGAACGCTTCCAAGAGAGAGGGGTGATCAGAGCCAAGGTTGACAAAGGCGTGAGTAATGCCGGCGTCGACGAGCACCTGCATACGAGCCTTCGGTGAGAAGCCTTGTGGACGGAGGAGCTCAGAGGTCTTACCTGAAGCAGCACGTTTGACGCTGTGAACACCATAACGTCTTGAACACACTGCAGTGATTGGAAAGTGAATGGACTGCGACTAGCAGAGTGGGGAGATGTGGGGTAAAATATAAGCGCCCGGCAGCAAGCGGCCCGGTAAAGTCAATTCTCATGAGATGTGCTTTCCTCTCCTCCACTTCCCTCTGCAGGCTCTCGTTATAGTCCTGAAGTCATGAGCACTCAGTTTCGGCGCTGAGCCGCTCATACAGGAGAAGAAAACTGCAGTGCTGGGGCGTCGCAGCGACGTTGCAAGAACCGGTAAGGAACGCTCTGCTGAGGCAAAACAGAAAAGTACTTTCCGGGCACAATTTGGCTGCAATCCAATATCTATGTGCAAGTTCGACGATTCAGGTTACTTACTCGGGTTGGTCAACAACACCCTGGCATTGGAGAAAACTCTCTTGGATGCAACGTTCGAAGCTTTTGTTCATTGTGTCTCCCACCACCGTGCCCACGATCAAAAGCTTACATGAGAAGTCACAGTGTGTTTGACTGCTGCCTAGATATTCCGTACCAGCAAGCAGAAAAGACGCATTTCATCGGCGATCGAGAGCTTCAGCGTTATTGGCTCGCCCACGAAGTAGCCGGCTACATCTCGTACGTCCCCGATGAAAGCATACGATGCCACTCTCAGATCCCCTCCTTCTCTCTCACCTCGACCACGCCAACGAAACACTCAACTCTGCCCTCGCAAACAATAATCGCCCGCACAAACTCTTCCAACAACATGCTCGCCAACTCCGTCATCGCTCTTTCAGCCCTGGCTTCGATCGCCAACGCCGCAACTCACACCGTTATGGTCGGAGGTGGAGGACTTATCTATGCTCCATCCGAGCTCACCGCTGCCGTGGGAGACACCGTGAACTTTGTCTTTGGGTAAATGATTGAGGTCACGCTCACAGAGGTCGTCGCTGACATCACTCTTTCGAACAGCGCTCGCAACCACTCTGGTTTGTCTTTGTAATTCTCGAGTTGCAAACGTACGCTAATGGTATCAAAACCGACAGTTACGCAGAGCTCATTTGCCGCACCGTGTGTTTCGATCACTCCCGGTTTCGGATCAGGATACCTTCCCACAACCGATGCCACCATGAGCCCCGAATACTCCATCACCATCCAATCAACCGACCCAATCTGGTGCGTCTTCAGTTATTGAGGTGTTATAAGATGATTTGCTCACTTTTGCTCGCGATTTGTAGGTACTTCTGTTCCCAAGCAGCTCACTGTCAGGCCGGTATGGTGGGAAGTATCAACGCACCAACAACAGGCAACACGTATGTTTGCGAAGCTACTCAAGCTTAAATGGAGCTTCTTGCTTACTCTTTCCTCGAAATCTCAGATACGCCGCCTTTAAGACTGCCGCTGGCATGGCTTCAAACGACGCAGTGGCTCTCCCCGCAAGCTACGTCTCATCAGGAAGCGGTGCTGTCGCTGTTGGAACCCCCTCCAACGGTAAGCACAATTCACATTTTATCTCTAGTTGTATTTTTAATGATAATGGCTGGTGATTGCAGTCCCCGTCGGAGCCTCATCCTCGTCGATGCTGATGACTTCCGTGGCAGCGGGTACGACTTCAATGTCAATGGCCGCCGGAGCGACAATGACATCGGCTGCTGCTATGACAACAGCGGCTGGCACTTCGGCTGCTGCTGCGGCAACCTCAGCTAAACCAGCGTCGGCCAACCTAATCAAGGTCTCAGCATCCGGACTTGCATTGGTCGGACTCGTCGCTCTCCTCCTCTAATCGAGCATGAGACTCACGGACCATCAGAGGGCGAGCGAGAAATGTTAATGATGAAAGAGACTGGTAGCCCCAATATTTTGATAATGAAAGAGAGTGTCCCAAGCACGATGCACGCCGGGGCAGCCTTCCTTCCTTCCGTTGCAGGCAAGCTGATGTTCACTTTTGCCCTAGGCCAGCCATGACACCAGTCAAGTGAATACTTCCAGCAAGAACCATTGAAAATCATGATTAAAACCTCAAATAAACCCGACGTCTCCATGGGTCGCTTAGAGATGCATAATTTGCAGACAGGTCAGAAGAAAATTTTTCTTCGAGCGCCAATATTATGCGAGCGGCACTTCGTAGTACGCCGTGCTTTCAAAACGTTCGTAGGCGTGCATTACGTTTTGTTACCATTCAATCGAAGGTTGCAACTGTCCGTTTGTAAAGCTGATTTGTGCGTCCCGAACGAGCAACATTTGGCGCACACCTCCCACAAGCTCGAACGCGAGTGCAGCCAATATGAGGGACAAACACCATGACATCATTTACAGTCCAGAACCTATTCACTTCTGCTACTTCAAGAACTTCTCTCCCTTTTCTTCCACCAGCAGCTCGTACTCAGGCTGGAAGTTAATGTATGTGTTCTCCCAAAACTGGATCGTGTCGGCAGTGAAGCGAGCATCCTCATCTTCAATGACCCGCTTTTCGAGACGTGCATCGGCAAGTGCAGCAGACACGAGAAGCTGAGCCTTGCACTGATTCTCAACTGTGGCAAAAAAAAGTGGAAGGATCAGCTTCTCATTCGAAACAGACCTCGGAATAGGGGGACTCACGGGCACTGAAAAGGTAGGCACATTCATCAACTGTATCACCGAGGGTGAGAAGTCCATGGTTCTGGAGGATGCAGGCCTTATTCTGCAGATGCTGGGTGAGCGCTCTAGAACCTTGTGGGTAATACCCAGCGTTCGAAGGGCGTACCTTGGGTCCTAACGCTTTAGCAATATTCGCACCCTCCTCTGCTGCAAGAGCGATCCCGCCGAAAGATTCGTACACCGCTTGGTTGTCACTACATGTTCGGTTGATCAGGAATTGCTATCAAAGTTGAAAATAAAGTTTTAAAAGAATGGCTCACTAAAAGAGGCAAGAATCTTGGGTCAAGATATCGATCTTCTTGCCAAAGACACTCCATGCCTTGCCGTGTAACGAGTGGCAGTGGGCAGCGGCCTGAATTGTCGGACGAGCGTGGTGAATTGCGGAATCTGAAGTCTTGCACTTAGCGCAGTGCGTGAGCAAGTAAAAGGAGAGGGTATTACGGATGTGGAAACCTTATCAGAAGGAGTACGACCGTGTGAGCATGTCTCGGACATGAAGCAGAGTCGATCAAACGCACCTGCCGTGTTGATGGGTAGCTGCGCACCCTCAGGCGCAACGTAGCCATCAGGGCCGACCAGAACGAGCTTGGAAACGGTGATGGAAGAGAAGTGGACAGCAAAGGGGTTCATCCTGGAGGTTTGGGCGTCAGCAAAGGTTTATCGTGAGAAAGGACATAGATCCGCAATTGCGCGCCGCCAAGGTCGACAGGTGCATTTCCCTTTATCTCGGGCACTTCGGAAACCAGTTCACGAGTAATTCTTGGCACTTACCAGTAGTGATCCCGCTTGATAGGATCGCGCACGGTGATGTGCCCGCTCACTCCCTCGCCATATCCAAGCTTGCCCCAAAATTGAAATGCTCCCGCCATGTGCTCCTGTACTTCGCGGTAAGATAAGAAGGCAGCGATGGAAGGCAATGAAATTAAAAATGGGTGGAGTGAGGAAGGACTGTCAGCTATCGTCCTTATCGCCGTCTGTCGGCCGAGCCGCTCAACAGCGCTCAACCTTGTCAAACGCACCTTAATCCATTGCCGCTTGGCCAGGAGGTCCTCCCCAAAGTCGGGCACACTCTTGAGTCGAAGAGTACCCTCTTTGTTTCCGCGCCAGGTGCGCTCGAGAGGGTTCTTGGCGAGGGACTCGGTGGTTTGGTGGAATGTGGGGGCGACGGGCGTTGGCTTGAGGGATGCTGCGGGAGCGTGAGAGGAGGCGGGAGAGTCGATTGCGATGGGCGACATGACGGTAACGTTTCTGGGGTTGACTGTTGCCAGAAGAAGGTCGCGGTGAGAGAGGCGTTTCATTGATTCCCACCTGCTGCGCTTGAGTCCGCCGTCGGCCGCCGGCGTACGCCCGTTGGGCGAGATTCCTCCACTTAATGACATGTACTGTCCGCTCTACCCTTCCTTTCTAATAAGTAGAAGCAACACCAATGGCTTCTCCCATTGTAATCGGTACGCTCCCCATCTCCCTCACCTTCCCAGATCTCATCCTTCCCCTCTGCCTCATCAGTCGTCGGAGCAGGCTGCATCGGTTTCACGACAGCTATCGAGATCCTCAAACGCGGCCACCGAGTCTTACTCGTCGCAGAACATCTACCGGGAGATCCTCTCATACCCGAGTATGCTTCAACAGCGGCGGGAGCTCATCATCTTTCTTTCGCCGCGTGAGCCCGAGTCGACCCACTCCCAGATCCAACCGAGTGTGTGGCGCTGATGAAATTATGACGGGAGATAGAAATGACGATTGGCGTCAAAGGTACTTTGATCTGCAGACATTCAAGAAATTATGGGGAGAGAGTGACGATAGGGAGGAGGGAGAAAAAATTGGAGTGATGAGGCTCACTCAGACGGAATAGTAAGCTGTATAAATCAAGTGAGCAACAGACCGGTTAGCTAAATTCAGATTGACGAATGAAAAAGCTATCAAGGAGACACCCACCTTCGCATTATGGAGGAATTGCCCGATTTCAAGATTTGCGACAAAGAATGCCCTGAAGGGTGTGTTTTGCTCTCTCATTTAGGTGCTAAATTAGGGTCAAGACGCTGACCGATATTTTTGTGTCAATAGTATCGAACACTCGGTCTCTTTCACTTCTCTGACCATCGAGCCAGCACGCTATCTCGTTAGCACGTTTGTCGTCGGCGGCTGACTTCGCGTGCTTACTTGAGCCAACACTTTTCTCTCAGCCCCACCTCCAAAGAGAATTCCTTCGTCTTGGTGGAGCGCTTCGTCGCATTACCCGACTTTCATCACTCGAGGGCGCGCTTCAATACGCCGAAAACGTCAAGGCTTTGGTGAACTGCACAGGACTTGGCTCGCGAGACGTTAGTATTCTCATATCAAATGCAAAAGTCGGACGCTCATTTTGTGTGCGGTCGAAATAGCTTGAGGACGTACTAGATAAAAGTGTACATCCTGTCCGAGGTCAAGTACTGGCTATTGACGCACCATGGGTCAAGGGTGGGTGGACTCGCCAGATCGTGAGCTTCGCCTCGCCTTCGCGGCGCTTTTTTCTTCTTGTTCTCGTCACTTACCAACGACCTCTAATTCCCACAGGGCTCTCTAGCAGGTGGAGAAGGCGGAGAAAGAACTTACGTGATTCCCCGCGCCTCCGGGCAAGTAATCATCGGAGGCACTCGAGAAATCGACGACTGGTTTGTTTGAACCTCACATTCGCATCTGAACAGGCCATGGTGCTCACTTTGACCTCTATAGGGAAATTTGCCCTCGACCAAGAACGACTACTGACATCCTCCGCCGAGCACTCGAGATTTGTCCTGCTCTGGCTCTCCCTCCTTTCTCCGCCGGATCCAAACCTATCGACCTGCGAAGTAGGATGCTAGCGGAGGTTGTAGGTTTCCGGCCTACAAGAGATGAAGGAGTTAGATTGGGGGCGGAAAGGAGGGGAAAATTATTAGTGGTGCATAATTATGGACATGGAGGATTTGGTTGGCAGAGTTGTTGGGGTTGTGCGGAGGAGGCGGCGAGAGTTTTAAGCGAGGGATTGAGGGAGAAGGAAGTTGCGTTTAGGGCCAAGCTTTGAGTACACAAATATCGAGTGTGGCAATAAGGAAAGTAGTCGTTATTGAAGGCAGGTCGAAAGCAGCAACCACAAACGCGGGCTTCCATGGTTACGGTGCTTCTTTCCCTGACGACATCTAGTACTCCCATTGATCTTCGCTCGTACTCCCAGGTACGAAGTCTCCCCAAACGGGTGTTCCATCCAGCACGTTTAACCAAGCGTCCAGATCCGTCGTCTCAAAGCCCAGCGCAACTGCCGGAGCTGTCAGCGTTTCCATACGTGTCACTGTTTCCCATTGCTCCCCGGCCCCTTCCACACCAATTGAAGACGGCGCCAACACCTCCACTTCCACCTCCGGCGAACGCTCCAGCGCCCGGATGACCTCCGTATACTCATCACTTCTTGCACCACCCACCGTCGCCTGCTTCAGCTGAGCAGCAACTTTGGCGGCTCGCTGAAGTGCCCAATCTGCGACAGTCCACTGGTGGAGATTTCGTGCCGAATACAAAGCTCGGCACAAGCGGCCGAGGAGACGGACTGGCGTGGTGGGGAGGTGCCCGCGAAGATTCGAGAATTGAGAGGGAGGTGGAGTGCCGGAGCGGAAGGAGACTGAGGCCAGGGAAAGTCGGATGAGAGAAGAAAGGAGAGAGGACATGACGTGGGCGGAATCTGGGTTACAGAAGAAAATATTCCCGTCAGCACCTTTCTTAAAGCAGACCGCTTCCTTCGTTGCAACGCACATGATAACCAGAACACTTTAGCCCCAAATGATCGAGAGCCCAGTGATTCAAAAAAGACCACAACGTCAGTGAAAATGGCGAGCGTGTCGCCATCTGGCGAAAATGAGCTGCCGAGGCCTATCTGAACCTCAATTGAAATCCTCCGTATCATAGCTCGAAGGCCAAGTAAAAGGAAAAGAAACGAGTCTGAAATTCCGATGGTCAGCTCGTCAGGCCATGCGTTGAAAAACCATAAGACGTACCCATTCCCACTGGCCGCGCCAACACGGCAAATTGTCCAGAAACCTCATCCTTCAGTTCGCTGAGCTCTTGCTCTAGCTGTTCGCAAGAGTCGGCGCGTCCGGGTTTTCCGTAACGCTCTAACGTCGAAACCTCCCTCTGCAGTCGACCGACGACGACTGACAAGCGACAGAGGTAGTGGAAAGATAGGGCGCCTTTGTAATCTTCCGGAGCGTCATTAGGGGATGGAAGGGACATGAGCTGAACGCTGCAATTTCCGGCTTGAAGATGACTTGGACGTGAATTTAGAAATGATGACCTGCGAGGTGAAGTTGACTTAGCTGTGTTGAGTAACGAGTCGATCAGCAGAGATGAGCAGGGCGCACCACGAGTCATGGATAAGAAGGCACCACCATATTCTCTCCCTTAGTGACTTTTCCCAGTCTGGGATGGCCCACTCTCGGCAATCAATGTGTAGTCTGCGGAGGGAGAAATGCGATGAGTAATTGCTCCAGACCGGGTGGTTACCGATCTTAAAAGCACACCCGAGAAGCTGTGCATGAGCTATAGTTTTGGCGAGGAGACCATAATCTCCTCGCGCATCGAGCGTTGTTCCGAGCTCGAGCAAAGCCGACGCTAGGCTGCTCAGCCGAGGCTGGTCGAGCGAACGATCCGCTAAACGTTCTTCCTTGAGTTCTGTCCACAGATGTCGACTAGCTAGCGAATATTCGGGGAGTGACGAGAAGGAAGTTGTGATCAAGAGAGTTTGAAACGCCGGAGGGAGAGTGTCGAGAGCGTGAAGAGCTGAGGTTGGAAGTAAAGGGAAGGCGGGATGAAGATGTGTCAGGTAGTGCTGAAGGAGGATGTCGAGCGACAGGGTGGGTGCAACAGAAAATATGAGACTTTGAGCACGCCGGAAGACGGCCATGTCGACCTCCATACGAGGAGTGCGATCTGAAGATGGAAGAAGGCGAGGCTAGACGTCAGCATGAATACCACGTCCGGTAGAAGCATGACTCACGAGGAGGCCGTTTATTGAAAACAATAAACATGCTTCGATCCCGATTACTTGAAACCTTGGGCACACGAAGAAAATCGTCAAGATGTCAACTTTGACTTCGACGACTTGGTTGCGGCGCTCGAGTGTTCCACTTTCCAAACTCACCTGGCGGGAAGGTCCAATGGCGTTGTGCGCAAAAAGGTCGTCGGTAAGTGTCGAGGTGATTGCGGAGGGCTCACATTCCGGTGGCAAATCCTTGTCGAGCGACACCAGGTGAGATTTGTGTGAAGTGGAAGCATCGCCGTTCGGCGGCGACACCACGTCTGGCCGGGCTCGCTTCGTAGGCGGTTCATGCGAGCTGGAAGTCTGTTCGAGGGAGAGCGTGCCGGCATGTAAACTTGCGAGGCTATTGGCGGCGTCTAGCTGCAGGATGGAAGGCAGTATCGGGAAAAGTGAGGGAGGCGTGACAACGGGCGGGTCTCTCGATATTTTTTGGCGAACGGGCGGAGGTAGTAAGAAGGTACAGGACCGATTCGTTTGTCTGCGGGCAAAAAAGTGGGGAAGTTCCAGCTCGGAGGAGAAAGGCGAAGGCTGCCAATGACCTACACACATTCGGTACATGACCCTCCCTCTTTCTCTATTGCGCATCGCATCTTCTTTCGACGACAGGCATCGCAAGGGCGGATCCTCTTTTTCAGATACAAATATCATTGAATACTCAGCAACAGTTGCCCGAACAGATTCACCTTGCTCTGGCGGACTATGTTTTAGTTCTGGGCAGCGCGAGAGAGGGAAGGACGCACACGAAAGGGCCGTGTTCCAGTCACTCCCTTGGATTCAACCGCCATCGGTGGACTCCCTGTGCTCTTGCTACCTCCAGGTGTGCTTCCAACTGCCTTCAGTGGGCCACCAGTCACGACGCCGTTCCGCATGCCCGAGCTAGTTGTTATCGGCGCACGACTCTCGCCGTTCCTGGGAGACGAGAGAACAGTAGCGACTCCTTGATCCACCGGTATGTCCATCTTTGTCGTTCTCCTGCTGAATGGATGTGCCGCCGATGTGAGGGATGTAGAAAGGAGCGGAAGTGCTCCAATGTTTGCGGAAGCCACTCTCGGCCGAACTCGGCGTCAAGGGTTTTTTGGAGGCCGATCTGCAAGCCATAAGAATCTCTTGGTCCCGGGAAGAGGGCAATTGCTCGGACGAGCAAATGTATCACAAGCGGAAACCCCTCTCGGTTGTACGCAAATTTCTGATATTTGCTCACGGTAGAGTTCCTAGGACTAGCTACAACTGAGTTCTGGGGGAAACGAGATGGAAGAGGGGTGGACAAGGAAGTGGATAAAGACTTGGACGACAAAAACAAAGGAAACGGAAGGGAAGATGTAATGCGCTAAGTAAGCGGTAGGTCAGCCCAAGCTGAAGGATTATACGAGACATTCGGTGGGCGCTGCTGGTGCTGCAGATGTGGGGGTGGCCGGAAAGGATGAAGAGGGGGCGAGTCATCTCCGGAAGACGAAGAACGGGACACGTCGCCAACAACTGGGATCGAGCTTGAGGACGCTTGTGACCCACTACCAGAGGCCACTGAGGGGGGTCGGGCCTTGCTCCAGCGTAATCCCTGAAGATTAATATAAATTAGCTCAACCGTCTCTTCTTCGAAACGAGGAAAACAAAAGAAGACGAACGCAGGCATTACATAGCTAAAAGCAAGCCAAGTGTGAGTACGAGCAAGCGAGGATTCGGAGACACAATCTGCAACTTACAGTCTTAGGTCCCGTAGGCCCGCCTCTCCATTCTGCAGAACTAGTCCTGCCACAATTGGCACAAGATCTCGGTCCGGCAGGAGCCTCGACGGTGTCGCTGTCCGGCTTCGTCTCGCGCTTTCGCTTCTTGCGCATCAGGGCGGCCAAAGCGTCTTTTTCCTCTCGAAGCCTTTTATTGGTCAAGCGGACTATAAAGCACAAGAAAAAAAAATCAGTCTCACATAAATCTCCGGGAGCACAATATAAACAAAAAGGACGTACGCTGATGTAACTCAAACTGCCAACTTGTTCCTCGAGTGGTCTCGAGTCCATCGAAGATGTTGTCCGACGATGCTTGTGTGAGGGTTTTGAATGTGCTAGGTATAGCGGAGAAAGATGAGGCTGAGGAGCCGCTGGACGATTCACCATCCGATGTGCGGCCTCTGAAGGCAGGTAAAGGCAGCGACAGGGAAGCGCTGCGTTGGCTCGAGATTGAGCTGACGGAGGAGGTTCGAGATCGTGGTAGCGGATGGGGTAAGGAAGCTATTCGGCGGACGGTGTCGCTGCCAGGAGGTATGCACGATGTTTGAGCGCTGTGAAGTTTCGGAGTTCGTCAGTGGACGTGACCTTGAACAAAACGCTCAAAATTCACGTACATAACGGTTGATGATCGTGCTTTCTTAATGCCAGACGCGTCCTCTGAAATCGCTCCACTAGGGTACAGGTCTGGAAAACCGCGTAATCAGAAAAAGTCGGGGAAAGTAGCACATCCTAAACGCACTTGTGACGACGTTGACAACTCCCTGGCGACCATTCATCTGATGATGAACGGTCTTCATCTCTTGCTGATGTGCCTGAACCATTTGCCTCAAGGCAAGCAAAAGTTTGCCGTCTCCCGAGATGGTGGCGAGGTTCGCACCAGCTGCAAACGCGGCGAAAAAAAATGAGCAACAGCAGTGGGCAAGTCGATGAAGTGAACGAGACGAGAAATAAGCTCACCAAGTTCGTCCGGAGTGTAGCCAAGACAATCCTTGACCGGTGGCGTCGTATGCAACATCATCCCGTCGAAGCTCAACTTGCTCCAGTACTCCTTCTCGGCCAATCCACCTGCTCTCTCCAAGCTTTTCCAGCTGACCTGCAGGACCTCCCGTGGCCTTCCCACCAAAATCACACATTTCCTTCCCTTCGACTGCTCGTGGAACAGTTTGCCGCTCGCTTCCAACCAGAGGTATCCGCTATGCTTTCGACGAACGCGATAGAGGACGTTCACTCCTGGATGACCTGGGGCGCCAGCATCTTTGAGTTCGCGAAGGACGGCGACAACGTCGGAGGGGTGGCAAATTTCAGAGAGCATGGTGCCGGCTAAGTCGGACGGCTCGTACTCGAGGAGACGGGAGGCTGAAGGGGAGACGTAAAGGAGAGATCCCTTGAGAGATACGACGTGGATGAAGTCTTCACACTGCGCGAGCCAAGAAGAAATCAGATCAAGTTGCGAAGAGAAAAATGCGAGTCGAACGAACGTTTTCAAGAAGCAGCCTGTTGAACTGCTTCCTTTCTCCCTCAGAGACCAGCGAAGCAACTCCCTTCGTCATTATCGTATCTATGATCTCCTCCGAGCTCTTGGTGTCCATCACGGGGTCCGTCTTTGAGGAAGCCTCCAAATTCTGAATTGAAGGCTTCAAGTTGGCGCTCACGTCGGCCGACTTTTCCAGAGGGGGCGTGAGAAGCGTAGACTCAGGGTGCTGCTCGTAGCTCTGGCCAGTCTGTCCTGAGGTGACGGAGAGCGACGGCGAAGGGCCGAAGGAGGACCCAACGGAGTAATTGACGACGTAAGTGCCGTTCTTCATCTTTTCGAGAATAGCTGTGGGCTGATCGACGAGGTCGACCTGGAAACCGACATAATAGGCGATTTCGTCCGAATCCCACGTGATGGGAATACTGAGAGTGAAAGAGTAATATTAGCAACAATCATACCTGCGAGGGCAGCAGTACGCACCAGGTGACAAGGTTGATGAAAGGCTTTCCACCCTTGGCATAATTGATGAGGGATGCCTGAGTCTCTCGTCGACTGTTGATGTGTCGTTTGAGGTGATGAACGGCGTTTCCATCCGTGTACTGCCGCTTAGAGCCTTGCTCGACGATTCCATTCGGAGATTGAAGGAAGCGACCTGATGGCGACGAGAAAGTCAATACATCAGTACCTGTGCATGGGTTGAATTGGTGTAAGATGAAAGGTTCCGCACAATTGCGACCAATGATCTCATCGTTAGCATATCTAAAGGGCGGGCGAAAATATGAGCTTCGGCCTTCTGTCAAATGGCAAAATGACGAAATGAGACTAACCCAGTCAATCTTGAAAAAGTGTCGCTGGCGTAAACGATCGGATGATCAAACTTCCTAGCATCCGTGACGAGGAAGCTGCAACCAAGATCCACCGGTCCAACGTCGATTTCTGGGTTAGGCCTCGCGACGACCCTGGCCAAAATTCCAATCATATCCAGCCCGGAGGTGGAATACAATCCCTTGAAATTTTTCTCGCCACTTCCTGTAACTGGCGGAATAGGAAGACCGAGACCGATGGGGTCATAGGGTTCCGAGGGTACTGAAGGGTTGCCGTTGTAGGTGTTGGATGCGCCAGAAAGCTTGAGAGCGTCGAAGTTGGGCTGAAGAGCAATGATTGAACTACCGTACAAATCATAAACGGGCGAGGCGGGATCTGTGATTGATCCAGGGCAAATACTCGAGCGACGGTCCGGGTTCGAGTTTTGCGAGTTCGTACCGGTACGTGGCGAGTGCGACTGATGTTGCTGCTGCTGTTGTTGCTGTTGTTGCTCGCGGGAGATAAGTTGGCGCTGGAGTTGGGTGGATTGCTGTTGGGCCGATTGTCGGTGCGCGTACATCTGGGACGCGTTCGAGAATGCAGGCACTTGCGGGGGACCCATGAAAGATCCAGGGGCAGAGGAAGTGGGTGCCGGGTTCGCGATGGGAATGGCAGGTCCCATGGACGACGCGCCGATAGTGCTGAAGTCTTTGTTCGACGGGGCGCCCATCGACGAGACGTCCTCGGTGGACACGGCGCCGTCGGAGGCAGATGTTCCATAGCCGTATCTTCCGTAAGATCTATTGACTCCACCTATGAGATCATGCTGGCCTCCTCTTCCTCCATCTACGCCTCCCTGATCGAAACCAAAACCGCGATCCCTGCCTTCTGCCAATGTTGGTACATTGTCACCGAATCCACTGTTGTTGCTTGCAAAGCCGGACGCGAATCTCGGAGGGACGAAGTTGCTAGAGAATCGTGTAGCGTCAAAGTTGGAAGGAGATGCCGAGGTGTGCTCCGCAGGTTCGTATCCCGTCGCGGGCGGGCCTGGACCAGAATGAATGTTCGGCGGTGAAACGGACTTTGCGTCAGAAGACTGTGGGGACGGGTAGACCCAAGAATCGAGGTCTTGAAAGGCGTATTCGTTGGTTTGAGCGGCGTAGTTTGAGTACGGGTCTTGAT
>JASZXU010000130.1:0-25072 GCA_035521515.1 Phenoliferia sp. Uapishka_3
CACACAAGGCGACCGAACCCTCGCCCTCGCCTTCGACGCTCTCTCCGCAAAAGCCTACAACAACGCTTTCACCCTCTTCCAAGAAGCTCTCTCGCAGGATATTTCCACTCCCCAAGCCGAAGCCGAAGCTCTTAACATGCGAGCTACGTTCTATTTCATCATTAGTGATGCGACTGCTGCTTTGGCGGATTTGGATAAGAGTACGACGATTTGGCCGGGCGAGGTACAGAGTTGGGTTAAGAAAGCTAGTGTGCATATGGAGTTGGGAATGCCGGAAGAAGCGATGAAGGACTTTGAGAAGGCGTTGGAGATTGAGCCGGAGAACCCTGATGTGTGAGTTTTTGACCTCTTTCGTGGGAAGCAAAGATGGAGGCTGATGGAGGTGTTCGATGACGGAATAGGTTCTACCACCGCGGCCAAGTCTACTTCATCACAGGCGACTACGAGCGAGCTATCGCCGAATACCGCAAATCATCAGAGATCGACCCCGTCTTTATCTACTCCCACATTCAGCTCGCCGTCGCTCAGTACAAGAATGGATCGAAGGAGAAGGCTATGCACCTCTTTGAGAAGTTCCTTAAGAATTTCAAGGAGAGCCCGGAGGTTTTCAACTATTATGGAGAGCTTTTGTTGGATCAGCAGAGGTTCGAGGAAGCCGTTCAGTCGTTTGAGACTGCTATCGAACTCGACAAAAACACGTGAGTCCCCTTTCTCTTTTCGCTACCTTGTTCTCGCTCGCTTACTGAAGGATGGTTCGTCTCGGGCGCAGGCACCCTCGTAACGTCCTCCCTATTGTCAACCAAGCCCTCGCTATCTTCCAGTGGAAACAGGATTTCGCCCTTGCAGAATCAAAGGTCCGCGAGGCGCTCGTCATCGACCCGCAATGCGATGTTGGAATCGCTACCCTCGCACAGTTGTTGCTGCAACAAAACAAGGTTAGGGATGCCGTGAGCGTCTTTGCGAGAAGTGCGGAATTGAGTAGGACGGAACCGGAACTTATCAATGCGTTGACTTATGAGAATGTGAGTCGTCTCTTGCCGTTGATGGGGGAGTGGAGGAGAATGCTGATACGTTTTGGTCGGGCAGGCTACGAGGGCTCAGATTGCGTTTATTACGGCGTACCCTTCTTATGCTGAGCGGTTGGTGGACTTTTGTTTATGCACAAGTATGCTTAGGCTGACCAATTTGTTCGAATACGCAGATTGGGATTGGACCGAAACTCAGACTCGTAGATTGACCTTCGTGTTTAATCGGAAATTCGTCAAAATGTCAAATAAAATCAACATCAACTCTTGAGCTATCACACGTCCCGCTCGCTCGACTCCCACTTCGTTTACACCACCTTTTAGAATGCTCGAAATATTCCAGTTCGGTGCGAACCGGGGATTTGGGCATCAGGGTGGTTTAAGACCCTGTCACTATGGTTTCATCGTTGAGCGTCCCCCTCATATCGAGCCTACCAATTCCTTGGCAGTTCGCTAAGTTTACTTTCCGTCCAGGAGCTATTAGTTTCGCAGTATCGTAACATAATAGTGCGAGGTCACTATGCAAACCGCTACGTGAAGCGAAGGACGTTTCCAAAGGGGCGGCACTGTCAAACTCGCGTCTCGAGTCTGGCTGCTAGAATGACACCGTTCGGTCCTTGCGTCTACATCACTCATCTGGTATGAGTACACCGGCGCCACTCAATATCGTTGCGACGGTCGTTCTGGCTTTGAAGGCTTCTACATTCGGTTCGTTCTCAAATCGAGAGAAATGTGAAGAGATGTGGGTTACTGACATGACATATGAGAAGCAGCTGTCCTACAAGTTGCCCTGGTGGTGATTTCGGGATATGCTCTTGCTCATTGGGGAATGTTGGATAAGGATTTGCAAAAAGTGGGTTTGACGTCCTAGCTTCCAAGTCTACCGCCGACGCGCGCTTACTTTCGCACGCAGAAACTCAACATCCTCAATGCAAATCTCTTCACTCCGGCTCTGATCTTGAGCAAGATTGCCCCAACGCTGAGCTTGCAGAAGCTCGTTCAACTCGTCATGATACCGTGCGCTCTTTGCTCCTTCCCACTCATCGAGGCCCCCTGACGTTCGCTCGCTCTTGCAGCCTCGCCTTTATCGTTTTCACAAGCATCAGTACTGGAGTCGGCTTCGTCACTGGTTTGATCTTCCGAGTTCCCTCTGCCAACAGTCGAATCGTTATGGCCTGCTCGATGGCCGTGAATAGCAACTCGTTACCAATCGCACTCGTCGCGAGCTTGTCGTCTAACGTCGAGGCGCTCAAAATCGGACCGACTGATACTGAGGATGCTATGCTGGCACGGGGAATATCGTATCTGATTTTGTACAGCACGTTGGGACTCATTTGGAGATGGAGCTTCATGGTGTGGGTCCGCCTACTTCCTTTTTCGAGCACTGAAGGTGACTGAATTTTAGGACAGGCCTTTTCTTGTAAAAGCAAACGCGGGGGTTAGTAGTGAAGACCTACCGATCGCCAACAAACTCGCTGCGCCGGACAGCTTGAAGCCAGTCACGTCGCTCTGGAGGAGAACCTTGCGGGCATTTTTCGGCGCCATGACTCCGCCTCTGTGGGCTGCTCTGCTGGCTGTCTTGATTGCGATTATTCCGCCAGTGCAGGTATTTATACAATTGCAGCTCTCAGACTCAGACACGGAATGATGCTCAGCTATCTTCCGTACAGAAAGCTTTCGTACTTGCGACACCTCTGACAGGAGCGATCGAATCGGTCGCCGGCGTTTCCATTCGTGAGTAGTTCCCTGATGTCTTCAATCTGACGTAATACTGACGTGTAGCTTGGAGCCGTCACACTGATTGTACTAGGAGCCTACTTTTCGGCGCCAAAGAAAGGACCAGAGGACGACACCAAGCCAATGCCAGGCATGGCTCGGACGGTCTTGGCTTCAGTTCTAAGTCGCATGGTCATCAGCCCAAGTAAACTTCGACTCTTCATAATTCCGATATAAGACTGACGCTCATGCTTCCTCTGTAGTCCCCCTGTACGCCTTGATCAGCGCCCTCACACTCGGGACCTATGGCGCTCTGGTGGAGATCCTCGACGACCCGATCTTCATCCTCGTAATGTTTCTGCTGGCTGGTGGACCAACGGCGCTCACGATTGCTCAGGTCAGCTTTATTCGATCACTTGTTTCGACTCAGAAAGCGGCGCCTAATAAGTTCATTCAAGCTCACCACGGCGGCGTCGCCACAGTTCGAAAAGGTGATTAGTAGAGTGATTTTCTTCAATTACGTCGTTCTTCTTCTCCCAATGGCGAGTCGAGTTCTTTCGCTCTTCTGAATCCTGCTGAAAAGATTTTTTCGTTCTTCGCAGACGGTCCTCGGAACCGTCCTAGCAATTGTGGTGTCAACCTCCTTGTGAATTTCTTGCAAAATGAGCGACGCTTCATTTCGCTAAACCTTTGTTGGTAAACAGTGATGTGGATGATGCCGTCGGGATTGCGAAGACCATGACCACGAACGCTACCCGGACAGCCTAGCCAGACTGTTTGGTAGCGAGAATTCCTGAGAACGCAAGGAAGAGTTGGCTCGATTGGACGCTGAAAATCGAGTTTGGAACTCTAGAGCTATACATCAAGTTCGCTGCCGCGCCCCCTACTCATCTCGTCGAGACACACATGTCGAAACCGGCAGGCCCCGGAAGCTTCGTTTCCCGTAAGCACTCGCCGATTTTGTGTTCAGAGATCAGACGCGTGCCTTTCATTTAGTGTAAGAATTATGCTGATGGTGCATTTTACCGGTGACGAGGGCACGGATTGCGTTTACACAGCGTGCTCTTCTCTCTCGCTCAGCGGTTTGTCCCGATTTTGATTGTTTGGAAGGTATCCATAAAGATGACAATTCGTGACTATCACAGATGGAGACTGGACCGAAACTCAGACCCGCGGATAGAATCTTCCTCAAGTAATTCGAGAAGTGCACAAAATATCAATCCAATCATCAGCAGCTCCCGAAATGGAACACTTTCCGTTCGGCTCCCTTATCGCTTGCTTGGTCAATGTCTCTCACGCAGCCAATCAATCCAGTGCGATGCGAGGGAGGAAACGTGGTCTGAGATCATTCGGGGGTTCCTTCCGTGTCACCATGCACGATAGCCAAGCAGGTGCGTCCCTTCTAATCGACACTATCAGCGGCTTGGCACTCGCTAACTCACACCCGTCCAAAAACTGCAATTTCGCAGTTGCCTAGTGCAGCACTACCGCCACTTGGCATCTTAAGGTCTCTTTGAAAAACCGCTACCTGAAGCAACGCACGTCGCACGTTCGTTTAGGAGCGACACTTTCAACCAGCTTTGTCAGTGTCCGTCTGATGCAATGGGTCCTTTCAACTACATCACACATCTGACATGAGTGACTCGGCACCACTCAATATCCTTGCGACCGTTGTTTTGGCTCTCAAGGCCTCTTCCCTTGGTGCGTTTTCCCACTTGCGAAGAGATGCGTGTCTGATTGACATGTGATACGTAGCTGTCCTACAAGTCGCCCTGGTGGTGATTTCTGGATATGCTCTCGCATACTGGGGGATGTTGGATAAGGACTTGCAGAAAGTGAGTTCCCCATTGGCATTGCTGACGATTCCTGACGCTTGAAAGCGCTCACCTTCGCCCCCGTCGCACGTAGAAACTCAACATCCTCAACGCCAACCTCTTCACTCCGGCTCTCATTTTGAGCAAGATCGCACCAACTTTGAGCTTGCATAAGCTTGTACAACTCGTCATGATACCGTGCGATATTTCTCTCCTCCCAAAACTTCAATGCCCCGCTGACGTTCGCTCGTTCCTGCAGACTCGCCTTTGTCGTTTTCACCGGCGTCAGCACTGGAGTCGGCTTCGCCACCAATATAGCGTTCCGAGTCCCTCGAGGCAACAGGCGGATCGTAACGGCGTGCTCGATGGCCGTAAATAGCAACTCGTTGCCAATCGCCCTCGTCGCGAGCCTGTCCTCGAACGTTGAAGCTTTGAAAATGTCGCCCACTGATGATCCGGATGCAATGCTCGCTCGGGGGATCTCTTATTTGATATTGTATAGCACTCTTGGACTCATTTGGAGATGGAGCTTCATGGTGTAAGTGGCGCTTGCTTTACTTCGTGTTTCGATCACTATTGATGACGAGCTTTCTTGACAGGTCCTTTCTGGCGAAAGCGAATGCTGGAGTCAGTCACGGAGAAGAATTGGGAATCTCCATCGAGGACTCATCGAAGGATAGCTCGAAGCCGATTGTACCGCTTTGGAGGAGGATCTTGCGAGCTTTCCTGAGCGCCATGACTCCTCCGCTCTGGGCAGCTGTGTTGGCGGTCGTAATTGCCATCATCCCACCAGTACAAGTAAGAACTCATCTCTCGCCTTATGATATTGGTGATGTTGATGCTTGTTCATGTAACAGAAAGCTTACAAAGGCGCGGCGCCGCTGACAGGAGCGATTAACTCGGTTGCTGGCATCTCAATCCGTGAGTTTCTTCCTCCGCCGCACCGAAAAATGCTCATTTTGGAATACTGACTGGATTAATAACGAAGCTATCACACTGATTGTGCTTGGTGGCTATTTCGTCGTGCCGAAGAAAGGACCAGAGGACGACTCATCACCTATCCCTGGCATGGCTCGGACGGTCTGGGCGTCGGTTTTGAGTCGTATGGTCATTTCGCCCCGTGAGTGCCACAATTCAGAGGAGAAGTCCAACTCCTTATGGATTTTTTAACCTAGTCCCCCTCTATGGATTGATCTGTGCCCTCGCACTCGGGACGTATGGCTCTTTGGTAGAGATCCTGGACGACCCGGTTTTTCTTCTCGTGATGTTCCTACTTGCTGGCGGACCTACAGCGCTCACAATTGCTCAGGTCAGCTAGAGCCGAGTATACTTCCTAACTCAGTGTCAAAAGATTTCTGATTTTTCACATCGCAGCTCACCACGGCGGCGTCACCACAATTCGAGAAGGTGATCAGTCGAGTAATTTTTCTCAACTACGTTGCTCTTCTTCTCCCAACCGTAAGCCCGATAATCTGCGTGTCATGTCATATCATGAGGGCCTCTGACATCATCAATTTTGCATTTCTTCCCAGACGGTACTTGGTACTGTCCTTGCCATTGTTGTTTCTAAGCTTGTAAGACCTCCAGTCATAGAACCGAGTCGCTCCTCTTTTTAACCGTCTTCCTGAACAGTGATGCAAACGAAACTGGTCGCCACCGACAAGACGAAGCCACTTGCAAATATACTGTTAACAGAAAATAGAATTCACTGCACATTAGAATACCGTAGAGCCTTTCACTGTCTATAAATCTAGAGTAGAGCCTTTCATTGTCCATGAATACGTATATAGTAGAGCTCCTTGCCGCGAATAGAAGACGGTAGCTCTTTTCATGTATTTCGTTATACACAGAAGCTCATCCCGTAAAAAGACACATCTCGAACCCTCCCGAGTGCGGAAGCGTCGTTGTGATGAAGCCATTCGCCGGGTCCCGCAAAAAGTTCAACAAGTCCTCGTATCTTGCAGCCGAGCATACAGTGTTGTCAATGAAGACAACTGCGCCAATTCGGAGTTTGGGAAGCATTATTTTGAGGGTCGGAAGCGCGAGTGGTGCCCTACATTGCTGTTGTAAGCTTTCTGAACAGTTCGGAGGTTTGAAACGACTGACCAAATGTCCAGTAGCATACAGTCGATAGATCGATCGACAATGGAGGCGTTGGGAAGTGTTTGTAAAAGGTCACCCTCGAGCAGCGAAAGTTCTTGTGGGAGAACGCCGCCGAATGCTTCGCGGACGTGGGTGAAGGCGAGTGCTGCTTTCTTCGGCTCGTTCTCGGTCGCGTAGACTACGGAAGGAAGGCTTCCAGCTGGAACAGGCGTGTCGGTGACAGCAGCGAGGATCCAAAGAAGGGAAACGCCGTATGAGGTTCCAGCTGCGTAGTGTCAGCAAACTGTTGACAGGTGCCAGCGCCAAACTACAGGACGAACCTTCAACGATTCGACGAGCGCCCATTGCCCTCAAGATCAAGTACATTGCCGCACATTTGTTTTCATCCAGAGCTACGAGTTGCTCCTCGAAAAGCAGCTTGCCGTCGGGGCCAGTGGGGAAATGTGCTCCTCGCGCGTCTCCGGCTACTTCTTGCGCGAGTGAGAGAGCGTGGAGGCGGTCTAGCACGGCGACAAAGTGTGGATTGTGTGCCAGTGGATGTTCTGGCGCTGGTGGCATCGTTTGAACTGGGAAGCGAAGCGTCGGGAGTCAACCTCAGAGCTCGAGTCAAGCTCTCGGGTTGAATTTCGGCAATGTGGGGCCGCGTTGCCGCGGCCCAATTTTTTCTCTCCGTGCCAGCTTTCGATTTAAGGCTTGTTGTTCAATTCACTTTGTTCTTCAATTTCATGAGAAGCAGAGAAGAATATTTCCCCCTTCAGCAGCTTGCAACAGCGACCTGTTATTGAAAATGGTTATTTTTCGGATGTCGACGTCATACGATCATCATCACTCACTGTCTTCCTTTCTTCCACTTGCTCCCACTCGCTACTTACCAACCACGTACGACTCAACTCGAGCTACTCTTCTCGTTCAAAACAGCCGGCTTTTTTTAGAGGGCTGTCCACGGCCGGAGGTCTCAATCCTTCTAGAATCTCGTTTCGGCACGTTGCGCCGCGTCTTCTTCGCTCAAGCTCGAACGCAAGAACACCTTCATCACATACGCTAGACGGTGAGCCTCGAATGGGTGTTGGAGGTTCGAGTGGCAAGTCACGCAGGACGAGGCGGGCCTGTGCACTGTGCACGAGAACGTTGCTTGACGCGCACCCCACCGTTGGGGCGACAGGCCGCCTCGAGTATTGGACCCTGCCTGGCCCCGCAGAAAGATGGTAGACATGTACTGACGTACTTTGCCTCTTCGTTGCTGCCTAGTACAATTCGCCAAGATGAGCATCACCACTGCCACTCGACGGACTCCTCCCGCACCATCTCAAAGAGTGTCCGCCGGCACCGTCCTCACCGAACCGCAGACAACAATTTCCATGTCCACCGAAACTCGGCAAACTCCATTTCTGATCGCCTCGCTCGCCCTCACTTCCTTCGCCGGCTCCATCGTCTCCCTCTTCATCGCTCATCATTCCGTCACCTCCTTCCGGTCTCGCCTGCCAGCATCAACTATGAACGCTTCCACTATCCCATCCCCACTACCTTATTTCAGCGACAAGCGCAACCTATTGAACGTGTACTTCGTCAAGTATGGCTGGGCTTGGACCACCGGCGTAGTGGCGCTCTACCTTTTCTCAACACTCTCGTCTCCTTCACCCACCTTTCGCCAGAATCGAGCTATCAAGATAATCAGGCGATACACCATCGCGACGGCATATTGGTACATTCTTACTCAAGGAACCTGGTTTTTGGGTTATGGCTCGGGACCAGCTCTGGCTCACCAGATTTTGATGTATACGGGAGCGGAATGCGTGCCAGCTCATATTGAGTCGGGGCAGCTTCTGGGTACTTCAGAATCTGGAATGGGAAAGTCGCCGGGGGAAATGTTGCGGGCGCCAGGGGTGTGTAATCCTCGCAATGGCGAGTACTGGAAAGGCGGGCACGACGTTCGTGCTTCAATTCTTTCCTTCATCAATTTGTTTTACTAACTTTCCTCATATTAGGTATCGGGTCATACATTCATGATGGTTCACGCCATCCTCCTCATCGTCGAAGTCGTTGGTCCGTCGCTCGCGGCTTCCCTCCCTACTTTCCTGAGGGATCAACGAGCAGGAGAAAACTGGAGGGAAACCACTACGCCGATCAAGTGGGCCACACGAATCGCCATGGGGCTGGTGGGTCTTTGGTGGTGGATGCTTCTCATGACGAGTGTCTACTTCCACACTCCTTCCGAGAAGCTGAGCGGGTTTGCGTTCGCCGTTGTCGGATGGTCATTAAGCAGTTTGTAGATGAAGTCGTGGGTACTTGATGGAACTAGAGAGTAATATTAGTGTGTGTCCCAGGGCTTGGCTCACTTCCAGTAAAATGTCTCGTCGCAGCGGCTCAGCGCTCGCCCTCCCAGCCAGCAATTTGCGTGCTCGAAATCGCTCCTGCTTTCAGAAGCGACATCACACGACCCTTGAATTGTGTTCTCATATAAAGCCGTGGCACCTCTAGTTTTTCGGAATGTGTGGTTTACATGACAAAGCGCACGCGCGACGTACACCACAAGTTTGAAGACCTCGAGCTTCGCTCCAGCTTCGCAGCCGCCCTTGGGAACCTGTCACCCGCTCTCGAGCTCTAAGCAAGAAAAAAAAAGCGCCCGCCCTTCACACCTTGTTCGGTCGGATCAGTCAGTAAGTTACATTTCCGAGACTGCCTGCCCACTTCGGGGTTTGACGCTCCAATTTTCCCCAGTCCCCAGTCAATCCATCGAACGCCAGCTAGAGACCTTGCACAACGGCGAGTGACGCGCTACACGATGAGCGGCCCTGTAGAATATGCGGAAAGGATGCGGGAGCTGAGGATGCAACAGATATTTCGCCAGCAAGGCCTGGCACCTCCGAGCAAGGCGCCAGTCGCAACAATTCCAGTACTAAACCTTGAGCAGAGATCCCTATTCCGCAGTGAGACTTTTTTTCTTCTTCAACACATCTTGAAGGGAATATCTGCTGAATCACCTACCAGATCTGATTGAATCGCCGCTACACCTCAACGTCACCTTTCGTTTCAGCAACGGCAACGAACTACATAGCAATTCAGCGCTTCTCTCGGCCACCTCGACCTATTACAAATCTCTGTTTTCTTCCGGATTTTCCGAGTCGATACACAGAGGCTCCGTCCCGGTCTCCAGCGGCAATCGACAGCTGACGTCGAGCGCACGCAAACGTTTACGGCCGTCGGAAGACTCTGACGAGGAGACAGAGCCAAACATCATACCCATCCTTCCATCCTATCTTGTCAATGTATCCGAAACCTCCTACGTCACCTATCGAGAACTACTACAATGGATCCACACTCGACAAATCAGTTTCGCTCGCCTCACTTCATCTCGCCTCGTCAATCCCAAACTGCCGGTACTCAATTCCGCCTCCCCAAAATCAGTATGTCGTCTCGCAGATTTCCTGGAAATCTCTGAACTTAAAGCCCTCGCCCTCGCTTCCATCTTGGAACAAATTACGGTGGCGAATGTCATCGTGGAGCTCATGAGCGAGGTGAGCACTCTTTATGAGCCGGTACAGGACGCCTTGATCCAGTATGCATCGAAGAATTGGGAGGAGTCAAACGAAGCTCTGGATGGAAAGAACTTGAAAGCAGGGTGGCAGCTGGAGATGAGGATCTACCTGCGACGTCGTTTAGGCTGTGTGTGAAGCTGATGGGGCGCCTGAAGTAAGAATGATGGTAACTTTCATTGCCGTGTACCCAGGACGCTGGGGGGTGTTGGATTTCCCGTCAACTCTTCAGACCCTGGGAACCCACCACACCACACTCCTCATTCATCGGGTGATTTCATGGAATTTGGACCTCGAACGCTGAGATTAGTTGGATAGTTTCCTGGCCCAAATGATCCATTCGAACTTGCTACGGTTTTTTTTGTCAATATTGATGTCTTGAAGTTAACCTCGCTCGCCGGCGAAATTAACTTGTTACTAGACAAAAGAAACGTTATCGGTTCGCATTGACATTTAATCCTAGAGTTGCAAAAGAAATATGAGACGGTAGCGGTTCATACGCGAGCCAATGCCAGCACCACATTCACTTCAGACGTACCGCCAGCCAAGGCGACGAGACGATCAGCTTCGGGCCTCCGACCCTCTTCCTCCTCCTCCCTCTTGCGACTCCAAACTTTCCCCTTTCAACGATCATCATTTCTATCGCAGCATCATCCTCGTAGCCCACAGTCCACGCATACTTCAGCACTTGCGAACCCTTCTGACCGCGCAATCGTTCGCTGCACCTCGCTCGGCCACAAAGTCTGTCGACGGTTCGACAACTTCGAATTTTTGTCATGCTCGCGAGCAGCGTCTGTTGGAGGCTTCTTTTCGGCTTGAGTCTCTTGAGCGGCGTCTGGGCCGATCGTGAGTTCTACAAGCTCGCGCGTCAAAGTGGGTTCGAACGTCGAGTCACGACTGACTTGAACCTCACAGAGACTTGCACGACTTACAAGGACTGCTCTGCGCCTTTGAGGTCATCGGCAAAGTGCATCCAGGGATCTTGTGTCTTTAGTGAGTTTTTCAATTCGCCTTCTCATCGCCCCAACGCCCTACTATTTAAATCCTGATCATCACCTTCGCCCTCACTTCCTCAATTCTCAAACAGCCTGCTCAAAGCCGTATTCTTTGAATTCCGTGAATGGAGCTCAAGTCTGTCTGAATCTTCAAGCGGATGTTCTCAACTGTGGTGCGATTTCGAACAGTAAGCCGAGCTTCCTAAAGCTTAAGTCACACTCAGCTGATTATGGAAGTTCGCACGAAGACTGTTCAGCCTCTGCACCTGCTCCAAAGATGAAGAGTGGGTGTAGCGGGGGAAGTTGCGTCTACTCTTGCTATTATGGAACGTTGGAGACGTTGGCTGGAGGAATGCAAGCATGTCTCGTGCTGGGCAAAGATGTGAACAACTGCGGAGCACCGGGAAATGGTCAGAGTTCCTTTAAATTACAGTAGGTCTGAGCGCTCGCTAAGACTCGACTCTTAGTCTGCACTCCTCCCGCGCCTCGAATGAGAACTTCGTGTGTCGCCGGCGCATGTACTTTCTGTGGGTCGCGAGGCTAAAAGACAGAAGCCAACAGCTTACCTCTCACACCAAAGCTTGCTATGCTGGAGGTCTCGAGACCGATCCCACTACCGGCAGCAAGGTTTGCCTCGATCTTACCCGTGATGTGAAGAATTGCGGCGCCGCTGGTCAAGGTACGAGCGGCTGTATCCGAAGCCCCTTCCGGGTCGTCTGCTGATCAAGTTTACTTGTATTGAAGCTTGCACGAGCCCTGATCTCAGAGCGTTTCCTGTTTGCGTCGGCGGTACCTGTGATACGAGTGCGTCCGCCGAACTCGACACGCTATGGCGTGCGAAGCTTTGCTGAGGGAATTTTTTTCCAGCTTGCTACAGAGGCTATCAGAAGGAGCCTCTCAATGATGGCACTGGATCTCTGGGGTGCTACAATGTTTCAAAAGACCTCTCGAATTGTGGAGGAGTCGGCAATGGTTCGTCTTTTCTCTACCGCGAGCTGCCCATTGCGCTGACTCCAAGTTGAACCACCAGTTTGTACTACGCTTGTCCCCAGAGCGCGTCCGATTTGCTCCGGTGGTGTTTGTACCTTCAGTGAGTCAATAACTTTAGCTTTAAGATTCCTTCGCTGGTGACTTAGATTTTTTTCTTCATCTTTCAGGCTGTTACGCGCCTGCGACACCTCAGCAGCTATCTGACGGATCCACCGCCTGTATCAATATTGAACACGACCTCTTCAATTGTGGTGGAGTCGATAACAGTGAGCAGTACTAGCTGTATCGACTACAAAGGGTGAGCTGATTCAGCTCTGTGGATGAGTCTGCCCCAACGACGGGCCACCGAGGTCGCAGCCGACTTGTTTGGAAGGAAAGTGCGGCTTCAGTTAGTCTCTCAGATTATCTGTCAAAAGAATAATGAAGGTCTAATTAATTGACCTCATGAAAGGCTGCAAATCTGGTCTCGCTCGGCTTGACGACGTCCCGGATTCGACGGGCGCACTCACTTCAGTTTGCTCTAACCTGACGGACATACAGAATTGTGGCTCGCCTTATAATGGTAAGCAATAAGATTCCATCATTGAAATTCATTGACCAATCTTCATCGCTCCAGCTTGCCCCAACAATGGCCCCGCTCACACCTACCCGGTGTGCAACGATCAGAAATGTGGCTACATGTGTGTCCTGCCACTCAGCCTCAATCCAGACACCGGACTTTGCGCCACAATCGGAGCTGTCGGTAGCTGTGGAACTTTTGGCCAAAGTAAAAGGTCTCGCCCGTTTGCGCTCCAACGCGTGCTCACGCGACCCAAAACTTTTTCTTCGCAGAATGCCCTCCCTCGCCCGACTACCCGCCCAACTCTATCCCCGCCTGCATCAACACGAGTAGAGGAGTATATTCGTGCTCTTTCGCGTGCAAGAAAGCATTCTCGACCTGCACCAGCAACAATCAAACTCTCTGTTTGGATACCCTTAACGACGTCGCCAACTGTGGCGTCGATTGTTCCGGAGTGGGGAATGGTTCGCTACTTCTTTCTCATCAGGTGGGGACTGATACTAATGCCTACTGATACTGTAGTCTGCCCTCCTCCTTATCTCGGAGTCGGCCAGAGCGTTTGCAAGGCGGGAGTATGCGGCTGCACGCCAGCTGGCCCTGGACCTGGACAATGCCGAATTATCAGTTGAGGCTACCGGTAGAGACTCAGCGTCCATCAGTTTTGTTGGAAATGTATCTAGATTTATCACACAGACAGACCTTGTCCTTCTTTTGACACTAGAAAAGAGTCGCATTTGCTACGCTCCTCAGCGACTAGTTCCAGAACAAGTGGATCAAGAGGCAAGGAAACCGAATCAGTCTAGTTAAGCATGTCTGATGTATTATTTATGCCAAAAAGTAGATTGCTCAGGAGGGCACACTTTCAAAGCCGGCAGCCAGGCCGTCCAGTCAAATTCAGGGAGACAATCAGAAAGACAACACATATTTATATTCCTCTACCTCACCTCTTTCACTGCTTCCTCTGCGTATAGCTCAAGTAAACCGGAGTCGAAGGCTTGCAAGCCGAATGCGCATTCGCATCAAGCGGCGGCAAAGCGTCGACTTTGGTTCCCTTCGCATCGCAGAGGTTGTAATCGAATTTGGTGAGGAAGAAGGCGAGGATGACGTTCTGTTCGATTTTGGCGAACTATTAGAGAAGACCCGCATCAGCAAAGGGAGAAGAGGCTTCGCAGTGAGAAAGGAGGGAGGGACGCACTCGCATACCGAGACATGGGTGGCGAGCGACACCCCATCCGAGCCAACCAAAAGGTACTTTCTTATCCTCTGCACGGTCAGGGAGGTATCGACTCGGATCCCACTTGTCACTGATATCAGTGGGTTCGTTCAGCGATGTCAGTGCCGCTTCGTCAAAACGCGAGTGAAGCAAAGCAATCAACTCACGGGTCAGCATAAACCTCCGGATCCATATGCACATCCGCCAGATGATAAGCCAACATCGCACCATTATCCACAATCTCGTCTCCGAGCTTATCCGCCCGTCCAGAAATGTTTCTCCTCAAAGCAGCGCCTTGTAGATGAAGCCTGATCGTGTCCTTCAGGCACAAATCAAGGACTGGGAATTCCGTCTCCCAAGCTTCGATGGGAATTTCGAGCAGTTGCTCTTCGAGAGGGAGTGTCGGGTCAGAGGCGTATTTTGAGGCGACGCTGGAGATTTCTGCGCGGCACTTTGAGGTCCACTCGCTGTCAAGCGCGAGGTCTGGAGTGGAAGAATTAGCTTCAGTTCGGGGGCCATGGTTGAGTGGAGAGGTTCTTCGCACAGCATATGATATCTGAAGTGTCGGAAAGTTCACTTGAGTTTTGATTTGTGGGTGAAAAGGGCTGGGACACTCACAACAAGCGTTGATGCCACTATTTAGCTGGCCTGCAAACAAGGCCCCGATCACAAACTGCAGTCCGGTTCGGACATTGAGCTCAACTCAAACTAATTGAGCTGAAAAAGTCATACCTCGAGAATCTGACGAAGGCTGTCTCCTTCATCAATCAAAGTCTGCAGTGGGTCCTGCGTTTGCGAACGACGTCAGCGTTGTACTATACGATATCGCTCACGAACACCTACGTCTTCTGCTCTACCCTCCTTCTTCCTCGCATCCACGATTCCTTGGAATATGATATATAATTGACCGGCACTGAGGGTCCTCTTGACTTTCGCGGCGCCTACGAAAGTATTGTTCTTAGCGATTCGCTCGTCTCCACAGAACTGGGATATTCTTACTTGGAAACCAAGGGAACAAAATAGTAGCAGGAGTAGAGCTTTTTTCCACATCTCCAAAGAGGCCCAGGACTCGCTTGAGAAGAACGGGATCTTCAGCAATCTCGCGACAACCGACGATTCGTACCGTCAACTCTGCGCCGAGAGCGGGTCGTGTAAGCTGGCTGCGATTCCATATCGAGAGCAGGAGCAAATCTCACGGAAAACGAGGAGGTAGATGCTGTCGAATGGATTTGTGATTCCCGTCTTTCCAAGTGCATCAAGTTGCGTCCTCGTATCGCTCATCATCTGGTTGAGACCTGTCGACAATGAACAATGCGCACGTCATCAGCGCACACCCAATCCACCCCTTCGGCACGCACACTCACTTGACTGAAGTTTCTCCCTCTTCATGAGCGTCACGATGCGCTTGGTGAAGTGGGATGGCGTCTGAGCTTCACCCTCGGGCACTTTTGCGGCTTCCAACATGCTCGCATTTGGAGCTTGGCCGAAGAGGACAGCGTAGCCCGCATCGAACGAGTAGTGATTCGATCCAAAGCTGTCGAAGATGATGAGCTCCCTGACTGCCGCATCGCCTCGAACTCCGCCCAGACTTACAAGTGTTCCCTGCCCGCTGTCCCACTCAACCCGATGACGTTGTACTGAGCCAGTGTGAAGCTAAAGTTGCCAGTCTTTGAACGAGCTCTTGCTTCTTTCCAAAAGTCCCACCGCCGAGTGAAAAAGTCGAGGCTGCCGACCAACGGGATTCGAGAGACTGAGGCGGAGGCGGGAGGAGCTTTCGAGGAACGAGGAGTCGGACGGACAAGAAGGAAGAGAGCTGAAAGTAAGCCGAGAGGTAGGAGAATCAAAATCGACAATGCCGAGATCATTTCTGGGGTGCGCACGATGGTTCGTGGCTAAGAGAAGAACAGCAACGCGACTACTACTGTAACTAGCGACGCGACTCCGGAGTTCCCAACCGCTTCTCGTACGACCCTCCAATACAATGCGATATACCTATCTTTTCGTCTTCGCGGCGCAAGCTGAATCCGTGGGAAATCGATGAGGTTTAAGTTCTAACCTGAGAACAATTGACAACTGTTGACGATCACAGTCTGGCGTCCTTGTGTTGTTCCCATCCCGAGCACGCGACAACTTCTACGGCTGTTTGAAGGGTTCTCTCGCTTCGAAATTCCGTGGTATCGTCTAGGTATTGCGAGTGTCTGTACAAAATCCACACCTTCTATTATGCCTTGCCCATGTTAGGCTTGAAGATACCGCTGGCTCCGTACCATGTTCCCTTCACGAATGACTTCCAGTACACCCAGGGGAAGAAGTTCCTGGAATAAGCGCTGACGGTAAGCAGGTAGCACGTATGTAAGTGTAATGAATGTGGAAAGCGCTCACTTCTTGAGAAGGTAGAAGAGGTATCGTGGCTTGTCTTGCGAGCCCATGATCCATGCGAACGACTCCTTGGGCTCGGCGGCGTACTTGAACTCGGCGAGCATGAGCTCGTTGTGGCCAGTCAAGAGAGGGCTGTCAAAAGAGGACCCAGGGTCAGCTTGGAAATTCAAGGAAAGCTTACCACCAGCGGACATACCAAGATGTGTAACCATCTGCGAAACGCCAAAAGCTCCAAGTCAGTTCACCTTTCAACAACAGAACGCGACTGAGTTTTTCATTGCGTACCGTATTGCGCAAGCAGTGGTTTGCCCTCCATGTACGCCAGCAGGTTGTCAACAAGGACGGGTGCCTGCGCCGAGATAGCAGCAGCCGTCTTCGATGTCGGGAGACTTGATCCATCTCCAAGCGCAAAAATATTGGGGTATTTGGTATGTTGGGTAGTCTTCGAGTCAACCGAGACCCATCCGACAGCATCAGCTGCGCGACAGTCAAGTCTTAGCAACATTCAAGGTCAGGGCAGCAAGAGAAAAACGCACCAATGGGGGAGTTCTTGATGAAGTCAAGAGGACCCTGCGGCGGGACAGCGTGGAGGAGGTCGAACTTTCGGTCGATTTTGCAACCGTCGGCTTGAGCGAAAGTAGCGGTGCGGTTGGCGTTGTCGATGGAAACGAGGTTGGTGGCGAAGAGACCCTCAACACCGCGCTTCTCTCGCAGAGCGTTCAAAGCCTTGGCATATTTTGGTACGGCGAACATGGCTGTGATGAAGGGTTTCGAAATTAAAAAACGAGCTAGATAAGAACAGATAGTAACTTCCTACGGACCTGGCATGCCGGTGAGGAATCCGATGTCGATGGCGTCGCGGACGCCCGCCTTCTTCCAGGTCGAGAGGGCCTATCGGAAGAGTTTGTAAGAACACGCCTCCATACTTTCGTCGTTTTGGACTCACCATCCACATGACTTTTTGAGGTGCTCCAGCGCACTTAATGACTCCAGCCGGCTGGGTGAAGATCTGTCGAACAAGAGCAAAGAGTTCATGAGCAAAGGAGTACAGACAAAAAACGTAAGGCGACATACAGCAGTTCCAGACTTCAAGTTCTTGACGTTTGTGAAAGTCTTCTCGGCGTTCTCGTAAGAGTAGATGGAAGAGACGGGTCCCGTAGGGTCGCTGAGACCTTCAACGAGACCTGGAATGCCACCAAAGTTGATCTTGAGTCCGGGAGCAACAACCAAGTAGTCGTATCTAGGAAAAAGGCATGTGTCAGCACCAGTTCCGAAATTTATACGAGGACTTTGTTGTCGTGTGCCAAGATTTCATAGCTTCCCACCTCATTCCCCTCTCCAGCAACACCATGCTTTCTTTGATTGTTGTACGCCGAGCTCCGGACTTATAAAGCTAGGAAATGATAAGACACAGCTGCTGGTAAGCGGCCGATGGGACGAGCCGCTCTTCAGTCCGACGCCTGCACCTCTACGCCCGCGAAGCATCCATTTGCTCTTTTCCCGCGAGGCCCAGGGGACATAGCAGCATGCTGAGATTATCACTCACGTTATTTCCTCTCCACTCTTCGTCTTAACGGCGTTCCTCTCCGGCTCGAACGTCTCAACAGACTCTGCAATCAGAGTGGCGCCCTTTGGCACAACTTCCGCTGTTGGCTTGTGCATGTCCTCCAACTTTGCCAATCCAGATCCTACGAGTGTCCATCCTGGCTGGTCTGCAGATCAAAGAACGAGAATATTAGCGAAGGTCAGGGACGCCGAAGCTCGGAGTTCGACTGGGGATGCTGACAGCGTTCTCAGCTTGGGTTGGGAGAGACACTAACAGTCATGGCGAGTGGAGGGGTCGATAATGGCGATATCACCATCCTTGATGATACCGGAAGCGCGCTTGAGCTGCGCTGCGACGGTTACACCTGCCGTACCAGCTCCAACGACGACGATGCGGTGGTGGGCGAGAGCAAAGGCCGAAGTAGCGAAAGATCGACTTGCTGACGTGAGAGGACGAGTAAGACGGAGGGAAAGCATCTTGGGCGTGTTGATGAAGGTGGCGCAAGGATGCGACAAAAAACCGAAAGGCGATCCAAGATCACGACATTTTGCTGCCTGGGGTCGAGACCCGGCCCATCTTGCCGCGGCGCAAGACGGGGGTCGATTATCAGCGAGGGCCTGCGGATCCGAGTCGCGTCTGTTGACCTGCGACGAACACGACCTATAACTTGCGAATGTTATCCTGGAAGTCACTACACGCTGCTCTCCCTCGCATTGTGACGGCTCGGCATCCTCCAGCCCGAACAACCTATCGGTTTGTTGCTTCGAGCTCTGCTCACACATTGCTTCAGGCTACAAAAGTGAGCCATCGCATTTTATCAAAGTCACCCGCTCATATTGGAATCTTCATAGCCTACTCCCTCCGTCAGACGCCCCAAGCTTCCACCTCCCCTCTCCGTCTTAGGAATCAGTGCCGCTGAATTTGTGGCGTCACGTTATTTGCCGAGTACTACTTTGTCTGCATACGCAAAATCTCACGGTACTCAAATCCTCTTGTTCAAGCTTGCTCCAGCTGAAAATGTCTATAGGTTTCAACCACGAGCTTCGCACAGGCAGATTTACACTCGCGGAGTGCATGTCGCTTGAAGCTGCTGTGACGCTGGAGGCTTCAAAGCTCGGGAAAAACGCTGAAGACGTTGTTCATTCGATATCGGGCGGAGAAATCGACACGCTTGCCTTCTGGACCTCTGTGGCGTCGACCGTGCCGATGAGAGGCCAGAATTCCGTTCGCCAGCATGTTAAAAGAACACATTGTCTTTCCAAAGTGGCAGGATCATGGACAGAGGGAGAGGACTTGCAACTCCGACAATTCGTGGAAGGGAAAGGCGAAGGACGTTGGGCCGTCGTCGCAAAACAGCTGCATCGAACAGCTTCAGGCTGTTCGATCCGATGGCGAAATCTGCGCATGGCAGAGCTTTCGATCCGAAGAGGCACATGGACAGAGGGAGAAGCTTCCCTGCTTGATGTGGCCATCAGAAAGCTATCCAATCAAAGTGAAGGACGAAAGCCCCAATCTTTTTGGGACGCTGTTGCCATCCACGTTGGAACAAGATCAGGACGACAATGTGCTTCCAGACTGTAAGTCCATTGGCCCTCCCATCACCCGACAACGTAAAACTCAGATCACGTCCTTGTGTTATACGTACAGACATGGTCCCAGATACAGGCTTCTCGGTGGTCAATATCGACCTTTGGTTTCAGCGTAAGCCATGTTTCTCACCGCCGCGTGCCGACCTGAGTCAACTTGAATACACCGACTCATTGTTTGGTTAGAGTTGCTGCACAAGATGTCATGCATTTCGAAGATGTGGTATGGGAGGCAGTTGAGCTCCCTTTTTCTGTTGGCCGGGGAATTTCAGCCCCAAAGGGATCCTATTCACATCCGACGCCTCGCATTCTGCGGGACCACTGGAGCAAACTTGCTAGGGAACCCGCTGCACTAGGCATCTTGGATCATAAAGGTACACGTTTTTTTGATGCTTTCCCGCCTTGAGGAAGCTTTTTCTGACCTATTCACCTAACAGGGCAAGTGGCGTGGTTGAAAGAGCGTTGGAAGAACAGCTTCACTCAGCAGATGAGAAGAGAGTTGAAGGCGAAGAAGGAACACGTTAAAGGGGAAGGAAGGAAGGGCCTGGTGGTATTATGAACAACCTTACAACATTCTCCAGCTAGCCTCCTCCTTTTGGCAGTGGCGCACCGACATACTGTGGCTATCTTTCCGTGCCAATCAACTTGCACCGCGCAAAGTCTTCTTAGAAACAGAAAGTGAAGATTACAAAAAGTCCCAGCCTCGCAAAGAACCGCTGGTTTAGACATCAACCAGCACTCTCCCCGGACTTTCCTTGCTTCGTCGCTTTCTTCTTCGCCCTCCTCAGTGCAACGTCGTTTAGGTCAACAAAACCGGCAACTGGCGCAGAGATGACGGCACAGACAGAGTCCGTCATCCGCAGGTTCACTGAGTATTTAGGTGAGTTTTCATGCTACCGGTTAGATATGAATTATGAACTTACAAACGCCGCCTGAGCCAAGCAGTCTCCGTGTGTCCATCATGTGTGCCTTCCAGTCGGTATTCTCCGTGATCTTGGTATCTTGTCCACCCGTAGTGATTTCGAGCTCTTCAGAGGAGAGGGTGTGAAATGTCAAGTTGGTGTCGAACCTCAGTGGTATATTGTATTGAGGAAATCGCTCGCGAAGGGTCCTATCGTACAGATCCCCGAAACTCTGAGATTGGGAAAGAAAGGTTAGCCCAGGAAAAAAAAATCCCACACCATCGTTCCCTTCACATACCGTAGGTGGCGGTCCAATGTTCGAGGATCTGATCAGTACTTCCTCCCAGCCGTTCGACATAGATTCCTCGACCGCATAATACAGTTCCTCTCCAATGCCATCAGTCTTCTTCCTCGGCAATGAATAAGCTAATAGCTTCCACTCAATCTCAATGTACCCGTGAGTTTGATCGCGCACCCAGATATAAATCGGCACAACGACTCGCTCGGGGTTCATACCGATCGGCTCAAACAGTTCCGGGTGCTCTTTTTGAATCTCGGCTTGAGACAGCTCCCATGGAAAAGGGTGCTTCGTCTTTGCGACGATGCGGCGAACTTCATCTATGTGCATCAACTCCGCCTTCTCGAGGATGAATTGGCGACGGTTCGATTGCTGGCTGCAGTCGTACTTGAAGCGGAGCGCAACAAAATGCGTCTCTTGGATGTTGCGATTCACTTTTGCCTCTAGTCGGTACGCAGCAAATGCTGCATATGCAAGCTCTGGCGAGAAAGTGTGTTCAATGAAGAGTGAAAGGGCGCGGCGCATCTGTGTCCTGTAGGGGTCGGAAAGAGATCGCTCCTCGTCACTATTCTGCTTTTCCGCTTCGCTGAAGCAGGATTCCTTGTGATTCTTCCAGTTCTGAGCGAATTGAAAAAAGTCAGCCGTCGAGCTCCCCCGGATTTTGTGCCGAGGTGGAAGGCGAGGGGGCCCGCGAGGTACTACTACAACAGGCAACAGAACGTGGAACGTACAGCAAAAGAGCAAGCTTTTGAACAACTGAAAAGGGAAAATAAATTACGACATGGCTCCATGCAGCTTTCAGCCTTTCAAGCTCACTAGTAGGCATCCTGACACTTTGAGCAGACCTTGAGTCGGTGGACGCAATCATGGTCGCTCTTCCTGCACGCACTATTCTGACAGCGTCGCAAGTTCATCACTGGAAAGATGTTGGTCAGCATTTACGTATTCGATTGAATTGGACCAGCGAACCAAGGCCCCCTCCTGTCCGTGATGACAGGTAGTCGAGAAGGGTGGACTTCGGAGTCGAAGGCCGTTGAGTCACGGCGGGGAAGAGACTCCAGACCTCTTGAAGCCCAGTTCTCTGTGGAAAAGCCAGGAAATCCTCGTAGCCGTCGGACGGTATCGTTTTGCCCATCCCGACGATATTTCCAGAGCAAAGGGGCAGTTGCGCGGATTTGGAAGGCGGATGCGGGGCAGTGGAGCTCGGACAAGAGAGATTAGCGAGCGACTTAAAAAGTGGAACAAAGAAAGGGAAGTTGAAGTGAGGCTAAAGAAATCAGAAGGCTGTCACCTTGAGAAGAGCCTTAGGTCAAAACAGCGTCCTACATTAGCATGGTTCCAAGTCATTTTGAAAAAACACGAAGACTGCAAACTTTACACAATAAGCTCTCTGCAGTCCAAAAATACAACCTGGTAGTCCTGATAAATCGACGCTTCGAGGTAAGAGCCTTTGTTGCACGCCTCTTCGACTCTTGTTCGACTTCGCTCCGCCTCCAGAGATCCGCAGCAAGCGGTCCCTCAGTCTTCCCACGCCAATCGCAAACGTTCCAAGTCCTCGACCTTCGCCGCTTTCAAGCCCCAGTCAAGATCGTCATCCAACTTTGCCCGCTCAAGTCGGCGCATGCCAAACTCGAGAGCCCGTCGCACCGCTGCGAAGTTGAGAGCCTGATTCGCCACTGCATACGAAGGGACGGGTCCATCGAGGAGGTCGCAGAAACGTGTAGAGGAGTGTCGAGCTGATGTTATTACTGTGCTCTTTAGGCTTTTGGTGGCGCACAGGATAGACGAATGGTGAACTGCCTTTGCAATTGCAAGACGGCTGCTGGAATTATGGTGCAGGCGGATGTTTTGGAGATGAGGAAAGTATTTGAAGATGAGGGGTAGATCCTGAGGGTCGGTGATCGTAGTGTGAAGGTCGGTAAGCAAAGGAGAGGAGGATAGGCGGGCGAGAAGGGGCAAGGCGGCGTGATCGTAGAGGGGTGCTTCCAGCAACGTGAGGCGTTTGAGTCTCGGGAACGTCACGATACCGACCGAGGGCATTGGAACATCCTCAAGGAAATCAGAGTCAAAATCTGGGAACTCCAGCTCAAGCTCTTCCAGATGAGGACCCAGGCACACCACCAGCTTCCATTGAACTGTCTGAAAAAGTGCTGTGCAAATTTTCAGACGCTTGATAGCTTGGAATGTTGGCCAGTTGCTGTACCAGCTTTCGCTCCAGTTGTCGAAGCCTTCGATTTCCAGAAACTCCAGCGATTGGAGTGACTTGACGACAGTTGCCAAGCGCCCTTCCAAGTCATCGTTGAAGTCGCCCATTACGTCGGCGTTCAACTTTAAACTCTTGAGATTTGGGAAGAGAGCCACGAATGGTGCGGCGCCGTAACCGTTCCATCCGTTGTCCAGGTCGAGGTGCTCGATGCGGTGGGAAATCGCTTTGAGCTCGAGGGCGGAGAAGGCAAAGTTCGGATCTACAGCACCCGCGGGTTTAAGCGGATTCACCATGTATGCGTCGTTCCAGTCTTCGCCGAAGATGTGTTCTACCGTCGTGGCCGCGGCAAAGTAAAGCGTGCGGAGGTTGGTGAAGCGAGCGAGGCAGGTGACAATGAGGCTGCAAGCTTCCGCTGAGGTGTTGTGGTCGAAGTCGATACCCTCAATGAAGCTTGCGTATCGGTTACATATTCGATAACGAAAAACGGGATCGAGGGAGCGACGGGCGGGTATGGTCTATTTTGCGCCAAACCCGTCAACGCCTTTCGGGACATAGCATCCTGTGTACGAAGACTCACAAGGAACAGGAAGCGAGCACCTAGCTCACAGAACTCCTTGTTTAGAAGACGGACGGTCCCGAGACTTTTCCCAAAGCTCTCCATCCCGACCGCATCTTTCTTGCCCCTCACGGCGCCACTCACTCGGCGAGCCTTATACGCCGAATCTTGACACGCTACGAGGGTCACGATCCACTGCTTCAATTCGGTAGGTAACGCTTGTAGCGATGGTGACATGCCTGCGAGAGGGCACGGTTAGTGATTGTAGCAAGAGTCGCAATGCAGACCTCCTCCGTTCCAGCTCTTCCTGGTACTCAGGGAGAGTCTATCTGATCCCAGCAGACTTCTCTCCAGCGTATTCCGTCCTTCGCGTATCGTCCCTCGCTTCATCAAACCTCACACCCTAAACTCACTTGAGCAGACAGGGCTTTCGCTGAGGCGTGGCGAGGAGACTTTAGGCTGTCAGTTGATTACCTTGGCATATAGTGTGTTTGATGTGAAGTTGGTGAAGCTGTTGTAAAGAGAAAGATATGCCTCCACCTAGCGAGAAGAAGCGCGAGTGCGGAAGCCAGCCGGCGACCTCTTCTAACTTTCCAATTTAGAATGATAGTAATTCACAACAAAGCTTTATTGGTGAATATGTAATACACACAATAGCAGGAACTAGTTATTCACCTTCAAAATTAAGCCTGTACCAGTCAAACAGAGTCAAACGAACCAAAGTCGGGTATAGGCCTACGAAGGAGGTCGCAGAAACGTGAAGAGGGACAATAGTGCGACCTGAGTATGCACTGCAAACCTTTGAACAAAAAGAAGTGCGAGCATTGGTGACGTCTCTCTTTGCAAGCTGTGTGCCCTGCTCTGGGCGGCCAAGTTCGTAATAATCCATGGTCATTGTCTTGACGTCGCGGAAGTGTACGAAAACAACGAGCAGTGTTTCCGGATCGGAACATAGATGTGGAGGCGGGTGTCTGGGGGGAGGCGAACCGCACGAGGAAGGGGAAGACGGCTTCGTCGTCGTCGAGGAGGGGACGGGACGTCTCGATACAGGCGCCCACAACGAAGGTGACAATTACTGTGCAAAACATTTACCTTCAAGACAAAAGCATTATCAGTAATTCACGCAGTTCCATGCACGACGATAAAATTCACTCACGATTTAATCAAGCTCCAACTCTGGCACAGGATCCTTCTTCACCGGCACCATTCGCATTGTGACTCCACGGATGCTCCTCCCCCAGCCTCCCCTCAAGACAGTCCTACAAACCGGACAATGGCCATCCAGTTCATGTTCCTCTTCTTCCTCCACTGGTGTCCCCGCCGTACTTCCAGCCATACTCCCACCTCTCCCCGCCACACCAGCTCCCCTTCCTCGCACGGCTGCTGCTCCCCTACTTCCGCCCGGCCCAAATAATCCAGCACCAGCTCGACCACGGCCACCTCTGATCGAAGCATACAGTGCGCCGTAGCCTATAGACCCCATTGACGACGGAGGTGGCGTAAGAGGTCCACCGGCGAGTAGAGCAGCATGGAGACATGAGGCGCAGAAAGCGTGACCGCAAGAGGTCAAGGCGAGTGGTGTTGGCGCACCAAGACAGATCGGACAGTTGAGATTCGACAGAGATGGTCCTAGATTTTCCTTGGTCGAAGG
>JASZXU010000130.1:25082-35853 GCA_035521515.1 Phenoliferia sp. Uapishka_3
GGGGTGGCAGCATGTGGGCGTGGGGAGAGGACGAGAGATGGAGAAGGGGAGGCGCGCGCTTTTCCTTTCCCTTTCGAAGTCGAGCTGGTAGATTCTGATGGCTGGGGAATGTTGGAGAATGGGCCGGAGACTGTGGAGATAGGTCGAGCGTGATGTCGGGGGAGTCGAGAGGAACTGGCGCTTGCGGTTGGTGGTGGAGAGCGGCTGGGGTCTGTCGCTCTAGGTACGAGTGTAGCTAATGGAATCTCATCCTCATCCGAATCCGTCTCAGCTCCTTTTGATGAGGAAGTGGCGGCGGGCCGCACTGTCGGTCGCACCACGCTCTGCAAGACCATGTCATCTTCCTCCTCCGTGTCAGGCTCCGGCTCGCTCTCTGCCGCCATTGGCTCCTCATCTTCGGTGTCTGGCTCAGGTTCGCTTTCGCTTGCTGACGAAGGTGGTGCGAAGAGCGATCCGCCCTCCCTACGCGGTCGCAGCGACGAGGTTGTGTCTGCGAGCGAGAAGGGCATGGTTAGTGACTGTTGCAAGCGCGCTGTTCACGCCATATCCCGTTCCAATCGAACCCAAGCACTTTCAGCCTCGCCGGCTCCTCGTGTGTGCGTTGCCCTGTCTCCACCTTCTCATTCAGCACTCACTTGGATTCATTGGATCACCGACGCGCCGTGGAATGGAGAACTCTCAGTCTGTGGTGAGCTTTGCTTCCAAGGGTTCGTGGATGCTGCCGTGTTGTAGAGATAGAGTTCGTGAGTCTAGGAGCAAAGAGACGATTGGACGCTGCAAAGGCGGAAGCCAGCGGCGGAAGTGATCCGGAGCGCTGGAGTGAACGTCACAATGTGAATAAATAATAGTAATAACATCTAACAGGGTTGGGGTATAAGAATAATGCTTCAAAAAAAGTGTACATGCCCGAATAAACTGAAAAAGTTCTTCCTCCATCCTCCCTCCCCTCCTTCACTCCTCCGTGCCCCCATCTCGCGAAGGTTATTGCAAGACAATACTCTTACAAGTGCCCACTTCCGGATACCCAAGATTCAGCCTCATCGCCATACTGACCAACGAAAAGAATAACGGTCCTTTCCGCTGCCACTCCTTGCCCTCCTTGAAAAGGAAGGCTTCTCGCACCCGCAAGACGTGCGCTTGTAGCTCGAATAATTGAGCGTCGGTGTAGGCGGAGAGGAACTCCTCGATTCGGTGGGCATCGTTTTCTGGTATGGAGACGGAGAAGAGAGAGTAGTCCAAGATGTCTTGGAAAGGGAAGATGTTGCGGTCGACAACGAAGGCGGGAATGCAGCCTGCGTAGATGGCTTCGAAGGCTCGTGTTGACCTAACATTGAGGGAAACGCATAAGCTAACAGCTCGCCAACCATCGAATGAACCGAACGCACCAAGCAGGAATCCCTCGAGGGATCAGACAAAACTTTGCCTGATTCAGCGTGCCGAGATATCGCTCTCCCTCTGCAAATTGCTGATAAAGTACCTGTGATCCAGCCGCCTCCTGACTAGTTCTCCCGCACCCAATCCTCGTCCTCGCAACCGCTCCAAAGCCTCTCACCCCGCCAGCGAAGAAAGCGAGGTGTTTCCTCGATGCGGAAGGCTCGATATTCTCGATGTGACCGAAGGTCTTGATGAGCGCCTTCGAGTGCTTTGAGACGGCAGGGACTATAACATCTCGATCTGGCTTGACACATTTGGTGTTGTAGTCACCGTTGACCTGCCAGGCGATGGCTTGATCCATCGGTGAAGGTGGTGAACGACCAAGGACGTCTTCGAGCCGAGGCCACCACCCAGTACACGATCCAAAGTCGTGGGTGAATGGAATCGCAATCTTGCTGGCCGAAATTTGATCCGCTGCTGCGATCCTCGTCTCGGCGAATCCGACTGTATCGGCGAGCTTCTTGAACGTATTTTCTTGAAGGTAGTTGTAGTAGCACCCCTGTGAATCGTAGCATGAGCAACACTCCTTCACAACCGTAGATGACAGGTGTCCTCACTTGGAAATACGGCACAAACACAAAATCAGCCTCCCCAATCTCCGTCGACTTATTCTTCAACGCCTCGGTAAAATAATGATCCCCAAGGAACGGCAACGGCGATTTATCAAGATCATAACAAGCTTCCGAAGTCATATGGGTATCAATCGACTTCGGCAAGTCGATAACATTCACCTGCGGTAGTTCCTCCAACGGCGTCGCGAACGCTCTCCTCGCTCCCGGCAAAATGATTGCTTCCCACGGTATCGAATTAACTCTCTCCACGAGGGTCCTCGGTTCCACTTTCTCCTCTTTCCCAGGAGTGAAAGAAGTTCGATTGGTATAAGCGACGGCGGGGAATGGACCTGAATCCCTAGGGTCTCCACATCGATCTCTTGTGCATTTGCATTTCTCGGAAGAGAGACAGACGAGTGGTGCTGCACAGTCGATCTGACAGATTGGAAGGTCCTTGGCTTCCCATTGACCGGCTTCGGTTCGGGGTGGGTAGCAATTTGCGCTAGAGGCGGGATGTTGGAGGAAAGTACGGACTTTGACGATTCGGTCATGTTCGTTTCGAAGAGCTTTGCAGCGTTGAACTGAGAGGGTGGAATCTTGAAGAGTTGTTCGGCCGTCGTCGGAGGGGAAAGTGACTTGAGAAGTGATGACAGCTACGCACCCAAAATCATGGTTAGCCAACCGCCTAATTTCCTGGCAAAACAACACAGAAAGAAGAAGACTCACGATCCTCCTTATAATAATCCCACAAATCCTTTTTCTTCGGCGCACTCGAACAACAAATCGGGTTGATCCTCCACTGCATCGGTCTCCCTTCACCCGGTTGCGCCGCCTGAAAGATCAAACTCTTGTAATCCCCTCTCGTGTCCTTCAGCGTCAACCTTCTCTTCGGTTCCTGTCCTTCCGCCACTCCCTCTGTCGGCGGTAGCGTCAACGTAAAGCTCCTCGAATCTCGATTCGTAAAATCGATAGTATACCACTCTGCGATCGTCCTCGGCCCAGCTTTATTTCCTTCTTCGAATTCTCCACCGTCGGAAGAATCCGCCCAAACGACAATATCCGACTCGCCAGTCATTTTCCCGTCTTTCGTTGTAGGACAACGAAGTTGTAAATCAACTTTTCCTTCCATCCCTCGTTCAGCGAGAACTTCGACTCCTCGTACGCCTTCTTTGAAAGGAATCGCTCCGACTAAAGAAAGTGGTAGATCATGAGGACCTTCAAGTCCCTCCGAACAACCGAGAGTGAAATACGCTCCTTCGATAACGGTCAGCAACTGTACGTTACATCCCGTCAATCCTAAAATTCCTTCCTCGAGTACGGGGACGGAAGGCGCAGAAGAACAAGCAACGTTGACTTGTTTGGTGAGATAACTCGATTGGAGATCCATGAGGGAGAGGATGTAGGTTTTGAGTGCCGCTCGGATAGAAATGGAAGGTGAAAATCCCAGGACTTTGGAGAGCGTCTTTCGCATAGCCACCCGGTTTATCATTTGTTCGTCCGAGTCGACCAAATCCTTGGCGTCTCCTTCGACGATTTCCGCGAATGGCGATAGACTCTGAGTGAGTGCTATTGTCGCTTTTGCTAATTCCGCAAGATGTCCACCCATCGTCTTCTTAATGATCCCGGGTCCAATGACCTCAAGCTCCGACACGAACGCAAGAGAATGCAGATACGCTTTCTTACTCGCCAACTCCAACATTCTCGCTCCCTGAATAATCGATTGTGCGGCATCGTCGATAGCAAGGAAGGAATATCGAACGGGGGTGGGTTGACTGTAGACTTGTATTGGGAGGTCGCCGAGAGCGGATTCGACGATGTGAGGGATTGGATCGAAGCGTGGGGAGTAGGGATCTCCGATTATGGAGTGGGAAGAGGGGAGTCGGAGAATGAGGGAATGGAGAGGGGATGTGACGGCGAAGTCTTTTAGAAGGTCGTAGGCGGGAGGAATGGAGGATTCGGATGCGTTGGCGTTGTAGCTATTTGGGATCTGCGTTCGACATCAAGGTTTAGTTTCTCTTCGCCCAAAGCGCGCCCAGAAATCGATCAACCAGATGAAAAACGAAAACTCACCTCAGCCCAGGGTTCTCCCCTCCTCGAAACAACAACCCAAGGACGATCCGCCAAAACACCCTCTTTCTTCTCCCTCTCCAGCGCTTTCACAATATTCTTCATCCCTTCCACCTCCACATTCCTACAATCCTCCGGGTTAAGCCTACAAGCACTAGGCGAGTACGCCGCGAGATGAATGATGCCCGACACGGGTGGTATAACCACCGCATGATCCACATGGTTCTTGATCTTTGGTCTCCTCATCCCCACTCCTCCAGCTTGACGATTTGCTTGCTCGTCGACTTCGGACCCTCCTTCCGTCGTGCTAGATTCTGCGAGGAGGTGGGCAACGAGATTCGAGTCCCGAACGTCGCCGAGGATGATGCGTAGTTTTCCTTTCCTCTTAAAGCTCGACACTGTTCGTTCTCTCGAAGTAAAGGCTTGTGCTCTCGGGTCTGTCCCCTTAATCTTAACCGGAGTGATGACAGGTGCCGATTGTAGCAAATGATTGAGCTCCACCGAGCGATCCTCGACGTCCAAAATAGTGATAAGAATGTCCTCCTCATCCGTCGTACTCGTAATAGCTGACCACTCGTCTACATCCTGTCCTCTCCCTTTATGACCAGAAAGACCAAGAAGGAGGTCCCGTACGACGTGCTTTCCTAGAGAACCGAAGCCGCCTGTGACGAGGATATGGCGCCGAGGGACGTTGCCGTTTGTGAGTGTTGGGTGATCGTCATCTGGTTCTTCGGTGTCGCTGGGACCGTGGCCGAGGACGCGAGTTGAGGAGAGTCGGAGTCGGTCGAGAGATGTGCGCGAGTCAAAGTAGGCGGGGCGAGGAGATGGGTCGGAAGTTTGAACGAGCTGTGGTGGACAGAGGAGAATGTTCAGCTGTTGCCCCGTTCGTGGGAGGAAGTTGTCATCTGTTGACGCGCTTTGCTTGATGTGAGGCTGTGCCCGCCGCTGGGACCCTCTGGTGTAGCGCGTCCCTCCATCTCGCAGCGAGTATTGACTCCTTTCCCTTTCCTTCTCAATCCCTTCACAAGCAAGCAATTCAAAAAAGACATACCTCATACAAGCTTCCAAGTTTTGTGCCCTGTCTTCCCCAACCCAAACCGCCCTTGATCACGCCAAGCCCACCTGCCAACCTATCCATTCCATTTCCCAATTTGCCAGCGACTGCACCTTCCCAATCTGCATAATGATCTAACCCTAGTCGTTCTGACCAATTTGGATCTTCCTCCTCGTAAGCTTGTCGTGGATGGAGAGAAGTGGATAGGAAGTGAAGGAGGAATACGATGATGAAGCTGACGATGGCCAGTCGTAGGAGGACACCAGCTCGGAGTGCCATCTAGACTGAGTGAAGCCTGGAAAGGAGAGATTCGACTCTCCCACTCAGATGGGGGAAATGTTGCAATTCAACTAAAGTTGGCGGGTTAAGATGAGTTGCAGGGGCAACAGTTTCAACCTTTGCCTTTCAAGAGCTCTTCAAAGTTCGTTTTGTGGCTTATACAACTCTGAAAACGTAACGCCCTAATTATCTCCTTGCTCTCTCGTCTTTTTTATATATGTCATCTGCACTGTCTTCTCTCCTCTTGACTTCTCACCCGGCGTGAATGTAATAATTGAGTTGTCGTCGCGGCAGGGCACTTTGTCGACGCGTCGACGGTCCAACATTCGCGTCTTCCTTTCCCAAAAGAAACTCGGTTTCCTTCGCTCTCTTTTCCCAAGTCCAGATACAGTATCACATGTGTTCGTATAATCTCATTGAAAGTGAAGGCACCCCTATCCAACAGTCGGGCAACTACACTCGGCTCCACACTTGCACTTCAAACCACAAGAGCAACTCGCTCCCTTTGGACAAACTCCCTTTCCAGCTTCCTCTCCCTTCTCCTTCTCAGTACAGCATTTCTCTCCTCCCTCTCCCTTGCAAGCGCAAGAAGAGCAAGAGCAAGATCCTTTGGGACAACAACAGCCCGCACTGGTTTTGACACGCTCGGTTAGAGACGTTCTTCCTCTTTCAATGGGAGGAGGAGAGGACGTACGAGGTAGAAGAGGAAGAAGAAGGCTTGGTGGCGGAGCAAGCGCACCCGGTTTCTTTGTTGCAAGAACAGTTCTGTAGTTGGGAGAGAGAGAAAGTGGGGGGTGGGTTAGTACGCGAGCGAACGGGCGAAGGGGAGAGAGGAGAGGAAGAAAACGCACGACGAGGTCGCCGGATCCGCATTCTTTACAAGAGCATCCGCCGTTAGTTGAGGGGCAGCCACATGAGTCCTGAGGAGCGCGAGGGTGGGTGGCGGTCAGTGAACGCGCCAAGACTTTCAGCGAGGAGAGAAGAAGAAGAGCGTACAGTCATTATTGCTGGTGGAAGATTGGAAAGAGTAGAAGGTGAAGGGTGTGAAGGAAGTGGAAGGGAGAGGTGGAGAGTGGAAGGAAGGGAGGGAGCGCACAGCGAGATTGTTCAGATATCCAAAACAACTCTCCCACGCTTCTGACGGCGTAAAGTGCTCATAGCTGGGCACCGCAAAAAATGCTCATTTGCTTCGTCAGACAATGAAAGTAAGCGGAGGGTACTCACAATGTTTATTCACATAGCTTTCCCTGTCAGTCCCTAGGGAAGGAGAATGACAGCCCATTTTGTCCTTCCCCACTGGCCACGCACCGCCGCCTCTTGCTGTTTCGCATCTCGGAAAGATTCGGAGAGCATCCTTTTGAATAACCGGAATCCAGATTTGACTCTCAGTTGTTCTCTACATGTGCTTCTCAGCTCCACCCGAGCGCAATTCCACCCTGGAGTTCCGACGGCTCGAATGGCGTCGGTGCGCATTGCGACGCCTCACCGCGAGTTTTGGGGCAAAGAGATGCTTATTAGCTTCTGTTTTTTTCTCTATACATACCTCGAAATCTAATTGATGCAAGTTTACGAGTTGCCCGCGATTTCTTTACTCTTCCACCGCCTGAGCTCGAATGCAGTCTCTGTTGAATTCTGGAGATTCGACTCAGCTTTCAAAGCGTGTGGTATCAAGATATTACAGATATCTCGATCCAATCTACTGCATGTCTTCAAAATCAATTCTACGTATTCTACTAAAAGGTGGGGTCGGCGAGTACTCAGGCTTCAAGCGGACAAAACAGAAAGAAAACTCGAAAGCGGACGAAGGGGAATCTTTATAGGATCTAGGTTCAAGTTGGTACGAGACCAGCGAGAAAAGTGACGGCGAGAATAACGTCTCCATTTGTGGGATACGCTATTAATTCTGAAGGATTTAGTGCGATAGGATTTTCGAATGAGTTGGCGGGCCGACGTACAGAGATGGGCGGGGAGACCTTGGATACCTCCGTCGTCCTGGATTTGCGATTGAGAATGAGAGTGAGCTTGTGTGAGAGAGAGGTGGGAAGGAGGTACGAACGCAAAATTGATCACCGGGTTGACAGGCGGAGAATACGTTCGCGCCGGGCGTCGCCATCGTACCGAGGGTTGTGAGTCCCACAGAAACGTGAACAGGGTTCTCCATCGGCCAAGCTGTGTTTTCATGATCATCAGCAGATACACTCAAAGGTTATAATCCGAAAACAAGGACTCACAATTGGAAAGACCCTGGAACGCTCCCACCTATCGTGCGAAGGTCAGCGCTGAGAGAGAAATTCAGGAGAGCTCGAGAGAAAGCGTTGCATACACCCTTCGGGGAGGCGTCTGGATCCTGCAATACATCAAATGGTCATAAGGAATCGTCTCTAACGGAATCTGGAATAAACACTGACTCCGAAGACAGCAATACCAAGTACGGCTTGCTTCTGAGCCTCGGAAAATTTGCTCGCAGAGTGGTGAACCAGCCTGGAGTTGAGGGCACATCAGCTCAACGTCGATTCAGCACCTGCTAGACTGGAAACTTACATAGCTCCTTTGGAGTATCCGCCTAAGAAAAATCGAGTATCGGGGCAGGCGCTCAGCGTTTCCGCCTGTCGAGGGTTGAACATGTGAGTTTCGTGTGTGGCGACGACATCCTCGGGTGGACGATGAGCTACGTACCACGTGTTCTTGTAGCTTCTGAGCTCCAACATCAACCGTAGCAATATATTCCACATCCGTCTGGAAGTCCCAAGCAATCAGTGGCGGGAAGTAACGAGTGAGTGAACGATGTACATACATTATAAGGAAGCGCATAAACATTGAATCCGCCGCCACTATCAACCAAAAACATCAATAACCTCATCTTCATCCCCCAACCCCATCTCTCAACCACCTCACCTAAAACCAGTCAACGCCGACAAATTCTGCAACCCAAGCCCCAAAGGCGCCCCTACGCTCCCCAGCCCACTCTCAAAAGTCCCTGCCGCCCAAACAAGTTCAATGCCATAACAAGAACTGTTCGAGCGTGGATAAAGGTCGTTAAGGCTCGGGATTGTTGACGCCAGCGTCATGGTCGCGAGAGAAAAAAAGAGGGTGGGAAAAACGAAGGAAGGCATTGTGGGAGAGACGACGACGACGACCAGCGTGTGGAAGGAATGGGGAAGAAGTTGGGAAGCGTGGGTTGGGGGGCTTTTTCTAGCTTTCGGAGATGTCGGAGGAGAGAGTGGGTTGGAGATAATGTAAAACAGGGGCGGAAGGGAGTCAGTTTTCGGTTGTTTGAGCTTGGAGGAGGAGTTGAGACGATCCGATAAAGAAGGCAGTTCGAGGAAGAGGCTATTTGGTGGAGTTGTTTGAGCTATTTCGGGAACCACAAAGGCGAGCAAAATGAGCGAAAGGGTGGGAGTGTTCCGGAGGCGACTAGGCGACCCACCGCAACAAACGCTCTGTCGCTGGGTATTCCTGTAGCTCATTGGCGTCTCATCGAGTCTTTGTGCCAGTTCAAACCTTTGAGAACATTTTTATGGACATTGAAGTAGGAACTTGCCCAGATCTGCCAAACTCGCTGTCGGGGCGTTGACTCCTTCGAGCTTCGCAGGTTTCGCCACTCGTGAGCGTCCTGCGGATACGCCAAACATGAGCTTGGGTTGCGCTAGGCTACTGCTGAAGTTGAAACGCATATTGTAGTTACCTGAAGTCCCGGGTGTCTGCGCCAAACTCGAGTTCAGCATGTCAAAGCGCCTTCATTTGGTTCAGGAGCCGTACTTACAACCGTTATCAAGTTTCGAGCGGCTTCGGCATGTGAAAACACCTGTGCTGCCCTAGGATTTTTCGTGAAATGGCGAAGATTCGCCCCTTCTAGTTTGGCGTTGGGCAATGGGCGGTAGCATCCCTACCTCGATCTTCAATTGCGATCACGAATGCCCAACTCGCCGCCTTTAGCAAAGCTGTAGGCAGAATACCGCGTATTTTTTGCAATGGAAAAACCTATAGAGCGCTAAAATGATTTTCTGCTCCGCCGTGGTAAAGGCATTCCGTGCGCCTATTGCACGTTCTGTGTACACTGTCTAGAAATGTCCTCTTCCCCTTTGCCCCTTTCCTAACCAGGCATTATTCAAATGGCTTGCACTACTCTCAACCCTTCTTTCATCTCCCTTCTGACCCTCTCCAGATTTGTTGGCAACACCGACTTTAGAAAAAACGGCTTCAACCCCTCAATCACAACTCCCCCACCCAACTGCACACCCGCTCCCAAAAAATCGAAAAACTCCTCCAGCTCATCCTTCTCCATGCAAAGTAAATTGTTGATTCGAGACCTGTTGGTGAGGCCAGCGTGGAGGAAGAGTTCGCAGTACAGAGTGAGGGAGGGGGATAGGTAAGAGAGGAATTTGAGCAAGGTTGGTTTGAATGAAGTGTGGAGGGAGGGGGTGTGACTCGCAGAAGAAGTGTCGTTGGACGCTAAATGAGGAATGGAGTATGGCGCAGAGAGATTGGGAATGTTGGAGCTGGCGGCGACGTTGGAGCTCGTGACGAGGTTGGGGTGTTTGGGGACGTTGAGAGCCAGTTGAGTACTGTGGCTGTTTGATATATACACAGTGCTGGATCTAGAAGGTGCCAAAGAGAGAGAGATTGGGATTGTTGTTGAATTTGACGGGGTGCTGTCGTCCCCTGGAGTAGCGATTGACGCCACAACGGGAGCAGCACGGCCAGTCTTCTTCCTCCTCCTTTCTTCCGAACCGGCTCCTTTGTTCCGGCGCTCCAGCTTTTTTTTCTTCCCCAGTAGCTCTGCCAATAGTCTAGAGCTTTCGCCATCACTTAGTTGACGCAATAAAGAAAGTAAGATTAGCTCAATGACTGCACCTCTCAAATTTTCTGCGAGATGGATCCTCACCTAGAATCAGAAGATTCGGCATTCCCTCCGCGTTCGGTAGGGTTTCGATGGGGCTGCATCTCTTCCTCTTCGAGCGTGACTTTCTTCTTCTTCTTCTCCTCCTCTCTTGCACTCTCACACTTTCTTTTTGCAGCCCCACTCGGCCCCGCTTGCGACTCCCACCCATTCCCCTCCGACATACTCAACTCCAAGGACTTGACTTCCCCACTAAACTGTGCCCAAATCTTCAAAGACTCCTCTTCTGGTTTACAAGTGTGCTGACATTTGAGCTTCACTATCCTGAACGAGTCTTGCGGGTCTGCAGTAATGTTGAAATCGCAAGCCGGCGCCTCGTCCGACGCCTTCGATGTTGATGCAAAAGGTATGCGGCCAGTGCAGTGGAAGGAGTCTGGTGCTCTGAATTCTACGTTTACCGGGTTGAATGTGGAGACTGAACAAATTTTAGGAGGGCATATATAGAGTGTCAGCCTTGGGCGCTTGAGGAAGTAGGCCGCGGCAGCA
>JASZXU010000131.1:0-35797 GCA_035521515.1 Phenoliferia sp. Uapishka_3
GAGGATGACGTAGACTTGTATCGGAGGCGAGGTCGACGTGCGAGTGCGAGCTGCGAAGCTCGAGAATGCGCTCCAAGAGCAGAAGCAACGTCGAATGATACCCAAGTACAGCGCATGGATCAACGCACCTTGGGCGTCGGCGTCCGACTCGACTCGACTCCAAGCTCCAAGTGACAGTTTTAAGCACGGACCTCCCCGACTGCCGCACGATTAATGGGCCCTTTCTTTTTCACTCACTCTGGACGCTACTGCCCCCAGTGCTACTTAATTCGCAATCAAGAAGTCATACTTTACATGGTGGGACACCTGCAGTAAGTCTGGGTGGGCCAAGATGAAAAGTTTCCAGCCTTATCTGTTGACCACGCGGACACATTCCAAGTTGAGACATGACATGGCTTTTATTAGATCTATCGACTCGCGCTCAGAGCACTGAGAAGAGCTCTTCTCGGAAGGGGTCTCGAGATCTCCGACAACGAGGGCGTGAGGCTGGGAAATCGGTGCGATGAACAGTACGCGAAGCGTGATGTCCGAGGGATATTGCGTAGCACTCGCACAACGGAGACCAATTTAATCTCGGATTAAGCTATATCGTCATTGGTTACCAATTTGAAAGGGGCCGTCGCGCGCGAAGTGAGTCCCTGCAATCTCCGTAACACCTCGGCCCCAAAATGTCTCTTGAACGCGCACGAACAACGGTTCTTTTCTTCTCCCCATCCCCCTCCCACTCGAAGCCGCGCCACTAATAAGTAAGCGCCAGATGGAACCACTTTTCTCACCTACACATGCTGACATCTTGCTTTACCCTTCAGCACAGCTCGAAACCCCATCCTATCTCTGCAGCATGACTAGTTCAGCTCCTCCCCCTCGTGGTTCAGCCTACATGGCCGGGATGTTTGGGATTCCTCAAGCTCCTCTGGGGGCTATTGACTTCCAGCAATACCGCGCATGTAAGTGTTATCCAGCTTTGCGAGGTCGGAGAGTCGGAGCGCCTCGACGCTCGCGTAGACGTTCGCGCCACATCTGACCGAGCCTTTCCTCGATTCCTCCACCAGACTCTCTCAACCAGCCCTTCCGTTTTGTCGACGCAATCAAGACTGGCAAGATTATGCTCGGCACCGGTCTCTCGATCCCCTCGCTGCCCGTCGCAAGGATTCAAGCCACCCTTGGTTTCGACTTTATCTTCCTCGACGCCGAGCACACGCCAATGAGGTTTGTCGTAATGAACATTGGGGAGGTCAAGGACTAACTCTCGCGTGAATAGCCCCGACTTGATACACGACATCATCAAGACCTGCAACTATCACGTAAGTCCGCCCTTCCTTCGCAGCTGTGGCGTTCGCTGCGTTTGCTCACGCACTCTCCATGGTGAATCAGAGCGAAGGTCAGTCGGCTACTATAGTTCGTGTTCCAACGCACGGTCACGAGTGGACGGCATGGGTGAGTTGAATTTCTGCAAACACCACCGATAGTACAAAATTTATTGCTTACTCAACGCAGGCCCTTGATGCTGGGGCGTCAGGGATCGTTTTTCCTCACACGGATAACGCCGAAATGGCGAAGAAAGCTATCTACAACTGTCGCTTTGCCCCTCGCGGTGGAAGGTCTTTTCCGCCTTTCGCGACGGTGCCGGGTCACACGGACGGAGCACCCGAAGGTAAAACGATGCTGGATGTTTGTAAGTTCTTAAAGTTCTCGATTCCGAAAGTTTTATACTACTGACGAATCATACGCCCTTCCTCCTCAGACAACGAACATGCCGCCATCATCATGCAAATCGAGAGCAGGGAGGGAGTCAATAACGCCGAAGCCATTTGTGCCTTGCCTGAAGTCAATGGAATCATGGTGAGCCCATTTCCCTGAATCAATCTTGACGAAAGTGTTGTCATTTACACTTGAACGTCTCAGATTGGTACCGCTGACCTTCGCATGGATCTCGGACTCGCCGCTGTATGTTTTTCGACAATTTATATCATCTTTCGGTAAAAGAAGGCTTACCCTTGTTCTCGCAGGGCATGATGGGACCTGAGCCAGAGTTTGAAGATGCTGTACGTCCTTCATGTCTTGGCGCGACGTCCTACCTGACATTTTGGGTTCCTCTTCCTGCTGCATAAACAGCTCCAGAAAATCCAGGCCGCAGCGAATAAGTACAACAAGCCTATTTTGGGATTCGCGATGGGCGAGTACATGTGTAAGGAGCGCCTCGATCGTGGATGGAGGCTTTTGATGGTGTCGTCAGACGCTGTTGCGCTCGTCGCTGGCCAAACTGGACGTACGTCACTTCAAACCTCGAGGCTCACCCCCACTCACTAACATCCTGTTTCTTCAGCTCTCAAGGAGATCCGCGGAATCGTCGAGGGAGTCGAACTCGCAAAGAGCCAGGCAGCGGTCAAGCTGAACGGTGCTTAGATATCTACACTCAGATAGAGCGTTTCAGAGGATTTTGCAGACTTGCTTCCAGTGTGGAGCCCGATAAAGATTGAAACGATTGAAAACTTTTGTGCTCCTACATGAAAAGTATTGGCAGGTATCCACATTAAGTGTGTGCTTTCCATGGATGTAGAAGGCAGCTTCATCTGTGAACAACGGACTGAACGATATCAAGACTTTGAAATACATCTCAGAGAAACTTGAAGGAAGACTCACCACTACAATTCGGCCAGTCGCCTCCCCTCTTCGACGCTCCGTTTCCCGACAACTCGCGAGGTAACGTAAGGTGCAGTCGGTGTCACAGGCGAAGCCGAATTCCAGTCCGAAGAATCCTCCCGCCCATGTCCAAATTCTGGCGTCCCTTCTCGCCCTATCCAATCCGCGTTTGTGGATGCGGTCCCCGAACCTTGACTAAGACGTTGGGCGAACGTTGGCATCGCAGACCACGAAGGATGTTTGACAACATCTGCCGAAGTAGTGAGATCCGGATTCCGTCGGTTTCCTCCTGGTGTTCCGCTGTAGATCTCGTCAGCCTTCTCGGCGGCTTCTTTCCGTCGACCGACTCGCGCGTCGGACGGGTATGTTGTTCCGCTCCCAATTCCAGCGTATCCGGAGCCCTTACCCAGCATGGTGCTCAGATCTGGGTAATTCGTTGAAGGTGCAATACTGACATTTCGTCCTGACGCAAGACCACGCTCAAGGTCTCGCTGGACGACGGAGTCGCGAGGAAAGGCTGTGGACAACGCCATTGGAGGCTCTGGGAAGTCGGGCACTCGTTTTCTCCACGATCGACGGGACTCATCAGATCTCGATGATGACCTAGAGGTGGACGAGTCGTGGCGTGCTCCGGCGGCGGATGAAGGGATGGGAGGGACGAAAGGGATAGACGACTGCACGGACTCCTTCGCAGAAACGGCGACGACTGGGATATTGAAGGAGACGTCGGTTGGAGAGACTGGGACGTCCGGGAAAGGGTTGAAGAGTGGGGCAGACGGGTTTGTGGAAAGGGTTGGCTGTGAGGCGGGGATGTCAAAAAAGGTTGGAGGACGAGACTGGAGACCATCCGCGAAAGTAGTTGATACAATCGAGGCGGGTGGCGAGGGCGGTTCGTCTGGTGATGCCATGGATTGATGACCTCGAAGGATGTCGAAACTTGATGCTTGTGGCATGTGCATCTCCGTAGCCGCTGACCTCATTGTTGGCTTATCGTTGAAGCTGCCAAACGGATCGGACGGCTGAGCGGTGTGGCGATAACGGTGGTTGATTCGTGAGGCGAAACTATCGTGTGAATGGCCCTCCGTTATGTAAGTTCCGACAAGATTAGGTGAAGGAGCCATTTGTCGCCCTTCTTGGTCGAGTTGTGGATTACTCTTGCGATCGAACGCACTCAAAGAGTCGTACGTCCGGATGAAAGGAGCGTGTCGCCAAACAAATATCTGGAAGATGCTGGAAACGAAGCTGGTTATGAAGGCTCAGTGGGTGTCTGGTCAAGCGGCTTGAAAAAGGGCTCACGTCAAGAGCCATGTCATTCCCAAGAAGAGTCGCGTGCTCGTCGGGGGAGAGTAGGCGGAAAGGGCAGCCTTGTGCACCGCATTATGATCGAAGAGGTATCTCAACCCAAGGCTCATCCCATCTATTCGATTCACGAAAAGGTCGACCCCAAGAAAGATGAGAAAGGAGCCAGTTGAAGCCGTTGTGATGACCTGCAAGACATCGGTCAGTCTCCGACCACCAGACGCAGACGAGGGGGTCAGCTCACCATCCCAACCGAGCGCTGAAAGTAAGGTCCAAAAGCTACGAAAATGCCTGTCAGAACCCCAATGATAACCCACCTATGAAATAGAACCGAATAGTAAGTCCAAATGACCCCTACTCGGCAAGCTCCTCGACGAACCGTGCTACCAGTGGTAAGTCGTTCCGCCCCATCATAACAATGCTCAATCCGAGACTGAACCCTCCAGACGCTGCCATAGCCATCATCCCCACAAACCAAAACCATTTGGCTGACCCAATCATAAATCCTATCAACCCTGACGCGGACACCACCGCCCAAATGATTATGTCTGTTTTGCCATCCCTCGTCGTCTCGCTCGAGAAGCCATTTGTTCCCAAGGTGTTTACGATAACCGCCCATACTATGAGCTCCAGCGACAACCCCAAGCCAAGACCCGTCGTTGTCTTCCATCCCCGCTTGCCGTAAACGACGAGAAAGCATCCAAAAAGGAGGGCTTCGATGGCAAAGAGGAGGAATGGCGCGGAGTGAAGATATGGGGAGGTTCCACTACCATCCGAGGCCAAGTTCATGTCGACGGTGGCGGCGGCGACAACTCTTGGGACCTGCATAAGGAGGAGAAGGACTGGTGGTTGCGGAAGGTGTCCTCCGCTGTATGTCCGAGGAGAGGAGCTGCGAGCGGGTGTTTGAACCTAGGCTCCTTCTATTAGTCGTAAAGTCGTAAATCGTGAATGCTGGTCGAGGCCGAAGTGATAAAAAGCTGAACAGACGTGGAGAATTTCGAAACGAGTCGAGGTGAGGAGCCCAGAGGCTCGTGCAACGGCCTTGAAGGACGCAACGAGGGGTGACGTCCCTCTCCCGCTTCTACTTCTGCGTGCTTCTGCAAACATTGAATCATCCTAGTGTTCTGGAAGCTAGAAGGGCGGACTCACCGTCAAAGCGCCTCTTGTCGAATTTGACGAACCGCAACGACATCTGGGATGGTCGCTGGTGGACGATGATCCAGCTCTGGGGAGAAGATGGAAGTGGAATAAAACACTCTGCACAGCATCTGGGAGCAACTCATGGTCTGTCGCTTTTCAAACAAATCCTCCGGTCCAAGAGATATCTACGACTCCTTCAAAATCATCTACCACCGGGACCGGGGTGGCGCATCTCCGTCCTGGGTCCTTGCCGAAGGTGGCTTGTACGCTCCTCCAGACGCATTTCTTGGCGCCTCAGCACCACCCGCGCCTGGCGGTCGGTAAGATGGACGAGCGCCTTCTTGGGGCTGAGGAGAACGGGCACCATCGGATGACGGAGCTGCGGAATACGTGTGTCAGGGATCAACCAAATACAGGGGTTCGAACAAAGAGGAGATAGTCTTACATTCGGCACCGCCGGCGGCAAGTCGAGCAGCCTCGCGTTCACGCCAAGTTGGCTTCGCACCGGGAGCGACAACGACTGGGGGTCCTCGAGGAGTGGGCGCAGCGACGGGGGCAGGTGCTGCCCTGACTGGTGTTGGGGCCGGTTGCTCGAAAGAGGCAGTCCTGGGCTGCAAAGCGATTCTTGGTCGCTCGCCGGTGGCAGCACCAGCGCGGGCCTCTCGCCAGGCGGCACTCCCAACGGCGGGAGCTCCAAGTGGGGCTGCTGGTGGCTTGATACCGTTTTGACGACGAGCAAGAGCAGCCTCCTCGATAGCGAGCTGCTTGGCAATCTTTTCGCGGTCGGCTTGACGTTCTGCTTCACGCTCGGCCAGGCGCTTGGCCTTTTCTGCGTTGGCAGCTTCGGCCAAGGCACGTTGACGCTCCTCGATAGCAGCCCTCTCTGCCTCCTCGGCAGCGTTTGCCTCGGCGGCAGCTCGGTCGGCCTCTGTTTGTCAGAAAAGCGTCAGATAACTAAGTCAGGAGCGCTGAAGAAACGAGAAAGTGACGAACCCTCTTGACGTTCCCTCCTCGCCTCTGCCTCCTGTTCCTCCTGCCTTCGGTGAGCCTCCTCCTGCTCTTGCCTGGCCTTGTACTCGGCCCTCCTGGCCGCTTTCGCCTCCGCCAGCTGCTCCGCCTTGACCTCCGCCTCCCGCTCGAATGCTGCCCGGCTGTCCTTCTCGACACGTTGACGGAATTGACGGTAGTCGCCCATGATGTGTACGAGACGGCCCTTGATGGCGAGATCCTCGGCGTGTTGCTTGCGCTGCGCTTCGAGACGCGACGCTTGGGTTGAGATGAACGCTTCGCGGTCGCTCTTTTGTTGACGCTCGTAATCCTGCTTCAACAATGGAATCTCCTCCTTTCGGTAAGCACGCTCGAGGTGATCGATACGCTTTGCAACACCAGAAAGTTTTTGGGCGAGATCCTTCTTCTCCTTCTCGATGTGCTGGACGGACAAGAGCATGATCTGCTCTTTGCCAAGTTCAGGGTCCTACAAACATGACAAGGTTAGTAGCCGTATCAGCATAACACTTTTTGATAAATACTCACTGTGGTGTCAATCGCGAGACCAGTACGTGCGGCAAGTTCGGCAGCGAGCTTGTCGGTCTCTGCCTTCTTCTGTGCTGCAAGCTCCCTCTGCATCTTGGCGATTTCACGGTTGCGAATGTCATCCTGAGCCTTCTTGGCGTCCGCCTCGGCCTTCAGTTGAGCCTTGATGGTACGCTGGTAGGCATCCTCCTGAGCTTGCTTCGCGGTCTGCTCGTCGGCGAGCTCCTTGCGGCGCTTAATGATCTGTGTCCTCGAAACAATCTCATCACGCTCATCTGAACCGTGGGCCTCAAGGTTGGTGAAAGCAAGGGCGCGGGAAGCCAGGGCGGAGGCGATGGGAGAGTTGTGAGGGGAGACGATGTCGAGGGTGGCGTAGAGAGTGGAAGCGAGGCGGGTAAGGTGGGTTCGGAGAAGGGTGGAAGCGGAAGGCTGAAGGGTGTTGACGCTGTCGTATTGAGCACTGGTCGAAGCGACGGGGGTGGCGTCAGATCCGAAGAGGTCCTCGTCGAAGCGGATAGCTCCAGATGCGTGGTCGATAGTAACATCGAGATCTCCACGCCTGCAAGCCTCGGTTACGAAACGCTCAACACGACGACGGGTGGTCTCAGAGTCCTCGGCGGCTCCGAAAGAAGCGAGACGAACGACACGCTCGATCTTGAGAGACTGGTAGACCTGGGCGAGTTGTTGGAAAAGGCGGGCAAGAACGACGTCCTTGAGAGGAGCGACGTATCGCTCAGTCTCGGGACGGAGGGCGAGCGAGGCGAGGATTGGCTCGATTTTGGAGGTGATGGAAAGGGGGTGGAAGTCGACTTCGAGGATGGTGTAGAGATCACGGAGCTCGGGGCTGACACGCTTGAGGACTTGACGGTTGAGCTGTAGGAAAAAGAGGGTTATGAGCACATTTTACAAGCTTTCCGCTGTAATTGCAGAAGCTCACCGCGTCGTTGATCAAGCCAGCGCGAGTCGGGGCAGAGGCCAACCCAAGGAGAGCTGCGAGCCTTCCAAGCTTTCCCTTTGCCTCTCCCTCATCGCCAGAGTCGCGGCGCTTTCCACCTTCACCAAGAAGGCCCGAGCCGAGGGGAACGGCGAGGGCACTGAGGAGGACGAGGGACGAAAGCTTCTCAAGCTCGGCGTCCTCAGCCTTCTCTCCCGAAACGGCAGCCTTAGCGGCGTGGAGCGAGTACAGCTTGCCGTAGGCAGCAGCGTGGAAAAGGTAGTTTTGTCCGACACCGAATACCTTGACCATCTTGTCGTAGAAGGTGGCCATCATGCTAGCCTTGGGGGCACGCTTGCTCATGCCAACAAGAGTATGGATGTCCTCTGCGGTACGGAAAGCTTCTTGCCAGAGTTCGAGGTCAACGGCGGTGGAGAGCTGCTGGAAGCGAGTGTCGAGGTGGCGCTGGAGCGTATCCGAGTCGTTGAGGTTGATGGAGTGCGACTGGTGGGAGTACTTTTGGGAGGAGGTGAGGTGGGAGCGAAGAGTCTCGCTAAGGCGACGGAACTCAGTCTTGCGCTGGTGGGCGAGGCAGAAAGCGAAGGCGTCGTGCGAGACGGTCTGAGATGCAGGCAACAGAGGTCAGCAAATTGACCGTACTGCTCTTCTTCATTTTCCGAGTGCATACCTGGTAAAGAACCTCAAGCCTGGCGTTGTTGCGGAGGATGTCGAGAGCCGTGCGGTACGACTCCCAAAGGAACCTGAGCCAAGGAGTGACGAGTGTACGGTAGGTACGGTCGCGACTCTTCTCCTCGCTAACGGTGCTGAGAAGGATAGATTCGGGTGTCTCACTGGCCTCGAGGTCCTCAACATCGGCGGCAACTCCATCAACGGTCGCGGCAGCCTTCTCGGCTGGGCCCTCGAGCTCATCAACCTTGGCGAGCGCTTCCGTCAACTTTGCGCGACTTTGGTCAAGGAACTTCTGGACGACGACTTCGACACTGGCGACGGATGTGTTTTGTGCGACGTTCTTGTACATGTGGAGTCCCTCCTTTGCGGTTCGGCCCTTGCGAAGGTCGACACAGAGGCCGAGGAACTTGATGAGGATGGGCTCGAGGGTGCTGAGTGGGGTGGTGCGGAATCGCTTGGACGAGAAAACCTCGGACATGGAGGAGAGGGCCGCGAGGGGCTGATTGACCGAGAGAAGCTCATCGGCGCGTCGCTAGTAGCAGGGAACAGAAAAAAGCGTTAGCTGCTGTCATGGTCATCCCGTTCGTAATTCTGCTATCTCCAGCCCGCCCAATAGCTCAAGCATCATACAAATGATGCAAAAGCTAGGCTTAAGCCAACTCAGCACCTTGTTTGGCCCACTCTGCGTCCCCAGTTCCGACTTCATGGCAGGTGTGCACGCCGCGCTCTTGTAGCGCCTCGTCACGGCTCCCTCGGCGTAACCGGACCACTATTCAAGTCCCAGTCCATCCTTGATACTTTTCCTCCGCAAAGACGACCCGTTGGCTGATGCGGCAGGGCGCAAGGGCTGCTCCTCGAGGCGGAGCTGCAATCGTGGTGAGCACCAGAAGAGCAAGAAGAGGCTCACGCTGACGCCTTCGACCTTGGTGAAGGGGCTCATAACTGGGTTGGTTCGGCCCTTGGGATAGGACTCGAAGGGTGGGAGAGGAGAGGGGAGGTGCGGATGTGCTGTTCACTGCCAGTGCGAGGCGACGAGCACAAAGGATTCAGGAAAAGTAGCAGCCGTTCGCTGACTCGATCACTACTACCGGCGCTGCCAGCGGAACCTCGCCAGTGGCGGCCAGTCAACGGCCCAAGGTTCTCTTGTTTCCTTTCTGCAGCCCAGAAACGTATGGCAGGCACTCGAAGCTGGATAAGGCTCTTCACCGCGGCTCATCGACCCCCACCACCAACGCCTGTTCTCTTCGAGAGCAGCAAGCTTTTGATCGTCAACAAAGCCTCTGGAGTCGCGATTCAAGGCCTTCATGGAACAACAGCTCGATTAGCTTGGGATTCTCTGCTCAAGGGTCCGCTTTCGCCTATACCTGGCCGCTGAGCCTTTGCTGATGTGAGCTCTCATCGGCAGAATTAACCGCGAGACCTGAGTCTCCCGAAGTTTTTCCGGTGCACCGTCTCGACAAGGTTAGTAGTGTTTCCTCCAATGTGAAGGAAAATTGAATTCAATCAATATCCATCTACAGGCCACCACTGGATGTCTCGTCTTGGCAAAGACCTCACCTCAAGCGAAGCAGCTCGCGAAGCAGTTCGCAGCTCATCAAGTTCAACGCTCGTATCTGGCCGTAGTCCACGGGGCCATTAAGCTCGGATTTACTGGAAAAATCAAAAGCCGTCTACGGATCGAAAACGACCGAGTAAGGAGCTGCGAAGCTACCGAAGGTCTGGAGGCGCGGACAGATTGGGAGTGTATCAGCGTTGCCGTAGGTTTTGGCAGGATCTGTCCATGGTTTAATAACACATTTCACACTAAGTGTGCTGATCCATCACCCGACAGGCAAATCACAGCCTGTTACGACTTAAGCCACAGACTGGTCGAAAGCATCAACTCAGAGTCCACTGTGCAGAAATACTGAAGGGTTTGTATCTTACTATGCCGAGTCCTTGCTTCAGTTTCTCGCTGATTTCGACCTGGTGGAACAGCTTCTGTTGTCGGAGATTACAAGTATGGTCTCAGCGATCCTCACCGCTCAGCGTATAATCTCCCACCGAACGAAATGCTACTTCACTCTCATACCGCCAGTCTTTACGTGTGTCCACCCTGCGTTTCCTTTTCCACACACTGTACTCGATCTCATACTTCGGCGCAGACATGGGAAAAAAGCGGCAAACGTCGGACAGTTTCAGCGACGGCTCCCGTTCCCACTACCTTTAGACTTTTCTGCGAGACGGTTGGCCTTGTACTACCGCTACCCAACGCAGAGTCCGAGTCGTCTTGAAACTATCCTCATCCTATTCATTCCAGTGTCCAACGACCCACCTCCTGTACAATCTGGCGTCACTCCTAACGCGCACATCAACGCAACTGCTCCCGGATTCTGTGCGCTGTCCCCCATTCTGCGGCTTCGAACCGCTTCACTAATGAATCGAGAATTCGAAACAAATCACGGATTCCAAGCAATCTACGACGGCCAACAGCATCAGCAGTCGAAAGCTCATTCGCCACCAACCTTCGTCTACAACGAGCTTACGCGTTCTCCGGGTCCAAAGGTGAGCTTGAACCTCTTCCCAATTCGATGCACATAAAATACGTGTGGGATTATGGTATAGCGATGCCAATGACTTTGAACTGAAAATGGCACTGCGAGGAGATGTCAGGACGCGCTGAGCTCTGCTTGCAGAATTAATAAGGTGGGAGAAAAGCCCACTGGTTGTGTGGACTCTGACTTGTAGCACGCTGTGACCTGAGGAGGGGTCGGGGGCGGAGGAGAGTGAGAGGGGAGCAACAGTTATTGTGTTGCGATTGCATCGATGACGCGTGATATCAAGGTGATGTTGTCTTGCCAAGCGCTTCTTCAAGAATTGCACCGCCGCACGCTTTCAGGCATTCCACTATGTTGTACACCGATACCGGTATATCTAGTTTTAGTCAGTTACGTTCAGTTTTTATTCGACCACTTTGTGGCTTTCCCTTTTTTTTTCAGCCAAAGCCTTCCGAACCTCTCAAGTGTCGTGCCGCTGAACATTCGAATGTGGGCATGGTCCCTGCTGTTTATCTCACCACAACACGGTTTTCTGCCCGCTCGACTTAGACACCTTCGGAATGCGAGAGACAAATGCGCACGACCATCACTCTAGCGTCCTCCCTTGGCATACTAGGAACGGTCCCTCCCCACTTCAATCAGTCTCTGCTCGGACCGCCATTGTCTGCCTACTTCGAACGTTCCGTCACCGCTCGGCCACCTTCCGCGACTGGATTGCCGGACAGGAGTGTCAAATCGTCCCCAGCGTCCAATGCTTCGGGGTCCTTGCGCCCGGCGAGCGAGGAGAAGCCTCGCAGCGGCTGGATGACCGACGCTTGCAACAACGGGGCGGTTCTGTTCATCCTAAATAAAGAGGGGCACATCCTCAGGCGGACAGCTTCGATGTCCTCTTAACAGGCTTCTCCCTCGAAGCATTTTTCTTTCGTTCCTTGCCGTTCCTCCCCTAAACCCTCCTTCCCCATGTCGTCGTCGTTCCCGAAACAAGTTAGAATGAACGAAGGCGCCTTCGGAAACTTTCGGTCAAGCCTCGGACTGACAGAGCCGTCCCTTTATGCTCTCCGACCCTTTTCACTCCTTACCCAGTCGGCTAGCGAGGCTACTGGGGCTCGGAATCCATCTAGAGCGTACGAATCTGCGACTACGACCAGCTGCCGAACGTCGCCCTCCTCCGAACCAAGAATTTGCGAGTCATCAGCTCGTGGGCCGTACCACAACATCAATCGGCCACATCCCTACTACGCTTCGGTCGATACCTATACCCCTCACCGCACCACGCCTCCCAGTCGCAAACCTCTCCATACTCGACTCGCCACCGCCGCGGACTGCGTTCCCTCCCAATCCCGAGGTCGTCAGCCGCTATCTCGCAACTCTCCTTATCACGAACTACCTTATCATCATATTCCCTCAGTGCTGCAAAAACCTTATCAGTACAACGAACACTCGCGACTAAACCGTGGAAGGTCGGAGGAACCACCAAGCGCTCGAGACGCCGCAGGGCAGTTCTTTATTCCTCCGTATGCGGTTGGTGGACGTCATCGTATCACGCGTCTTCAGACTCGATCCCACGAGTCGATCGGGGAGGAGAAGCAAGTGGACTGGGACCCGAATACTTCATCAGGCGACTCGGGACGGCGCCAGAACGTGCGAAGCTCTCCCGTGAGTTAATTTTCTTGCGCGGGCAGGTGTGAAAATGCCGAAGATCTCATTATCACTCTTGATCACAGCCTCGCTCACCGACGCATTCATATCGCAGCTCAAGTAGCGACGAGACCGCAACCACTGCTGTACAGTCGCCGGCTTCAGAGTTCTTGGAGTTTCGAGATGGCGCGGACTACCCTTACAAGATCAGGTCGTCAAACTTGCTGGGAAAGGGAGTGCTAGTACCTGGAGAGGCTGAACGGTTTGAAAGGGTTTTTATTGCCTATTTGACATACCTTTGCGAGCACGGTACGCTCTTTCAATTTGGCGAGCATAATCTCGATTGCAGTCAGCTTACAGTAAGCCTGTCCCACGCAGAGGATGCTAAGACATTGTCAGGCGACGATATTCACCAGTCCTTAATGGCGAGCAAAACGAGGCACCTTGACGTTGCTGGAGATTTTCGGCCGTTTCGATTTCGCATCCAGGCATTTACAACTGGTACGATTTCACGTCAGAGGCCGTCTTAGGAATCTCGGAAGCTCATCAGTTATATTTTCCAGGCTTTGCAGAATGGTTACGCGATGATCAAAAGCGGTGTAGCGCGGGAGGTGTCGTTTCGCCGCGAGAGATGAAGGAATTCATTTGGGAGCATCCTTTAATATCGCGTTACAATTATGACGGAAAGAAGGTACGTTCTATTCACCTCATCGCTGAAGATGCTCTGCTCATCAAAATATTCTTGGCAGAGCAAGAGCAAGGGGAATCATGTAAGCTTTTTCCAAGACCTCCCGCAACCCAGATAAAGAGCTGACTTCTACAATTCTTAAGGTCTGGACCGTAGAGTCCCGCAGAGACCGTACGGGAGTTCGACACTTCCGAGCATTCGAACGCCACATCGTCGGAACCCTCGAGGACAGCGCTCGCCTATTCGACCGAAGAGGTCACGTCGGTTACCCTCTGGCCTGGAAACCTCAGCTCTGGGATCCTCGAATCTCTCTCAATTCGTACAAAATCACCTACTTCTCACCGGAAGGTTCACTACCCGACTGGCTGAGCTGGGATTCGGCTGGCGTTCTTCGAGGCACACCACCAGCAGCGACGACCCATCCGATCGTGATTCGCACCACAGCAAGATTGGTGGAGAATTCAGTGGAGAAGATCTACTCAAACACTTTCGATTTGATGATCACGGATTATTGCCCAGAGGTGTCGCCGGTGGCGTTGGAGAGCATCACCGTCTCGCCACCACGCCACTGAAGGAGTTTCGCTACGATCCGATATGTGTATATAATACAGATAGCCTTGGAATATGTGCCCTGTTGTAGTCACCCCTCACCTGCAGTAGTCATACTAATTTGATTACCACAAAGGAATTTTTGCGCCGCCGAACCACCCCTTCCGTGTGCTCATTGCCTTTTATTCCTCGGCTTCAGCTTCTATCAAGCTTTGTACTAGATCATGAGCTTTTCCCGGGTGAGCCAAGCAACGCTCTCCAGAGCAACTCAAGTTTGCAGAAAACGTTTGGCTACCACTTTTTGGCGTGCGTGGAAAAAAACTGAAGGAGGAATCTACTACTTATACTTGACTGCATGTACATAAGCAAGCTGGATTTTCCAGTAAGGAATTGAGTGACATCCCGAGAAAAGAACGTTATCGCACTCACATGGGCGCCACGCGAATGACATGCAGTTCGACGTCTGTTGAACAAAAGCGCCACCTCATCAGCCCGGTACAATCAGACTGACGGAGGCGAAGCTTACCAATTCCCGCCTCTGCAAGCTTGTCTCGCCACTCATCCGCAGATTTTTTGGGGAAGTAACAGTCTCCTTCGCCAGATAGTATCAAGACGGGGACCTTGAGCTTCGCCAAATCAGCGTGGGTCGGTGCTTTTCGCTTGAACACTCCACAGAGGTGTCTGAGATCGTGTGAGCTGACGCCTTCTCCGTCTGCACCCAAAAGGAATCGGAAACAGCACCCCATGAATTATGCGGTAAATAGGACTTACACCTCTTTGCGGCGTAGTCTACGTAAGCCTGTTCTCTTTCCGGTAATCTCAAACGATGGTAACCCAATTGAGAATTTTGTAGCTCGATCAGAATTTCGTCGCATAGTCGACCTGTCCCATCTCCGTTGCCGTCCTTATTCATGCACAGCGTATCAAGAAGTGGGCCTAGCATCGCTTCCTGCACGGGTATTGGACTAACGAGCCAAACGTAAGTTTTCCAAAGACTAGAGTTTGAGAACTAGACTCACTCCTCGAGATTTCCTGGGGTTGAGAGCACAATTGCTTGAACCTGGTCTATCTTGCCTCAGTTCAGGCAGACCTGGAAACGAACTCGCCCTTACCTTGTCTGGTCGCATCACTGCAGTATTTACGGCGATTCGGCTACCCGTGTGACCCTCACCCACAACGCTGCAGTGAAATTTCGCTCGTCAGCTTTGCAGCTTCGTTTCTCTTTCTTTTCCTCCCAGCTCCCTTCCACCACGAGTCGGCAGTGTCCGTCGGTTTCACGACAGGTCCCACCGAAATTTCAGCGAGTCGCATGTTATGCCCTCCTTCCCCGTTCATATTTTTGCCGCAGACAAGAGCTCTTACCTGTAGTAGTCGAACCCAAATGCATCCATCGCGGCCAGAAAATCGTCTTGATGAACCTAAGACGTGGGTGTCAGCAAAAGTCGGCTTCACCAACCTCAGCCGAACGTACTTCCAAGCTCCCCCTTTTCCCATCAGCATACTCCTCCGAGGAAAGCTCGACGGTCCTTCCGTGCCAACGCAAATCGACCGCAATTACGTTGAACGTCTTTCGAATTCGAGGGTCGGCCATCTGGCCTGCCAAAGAAGGTCAGTGGAAAGAACGTCAAATCAAAAGTGAAAGTGAACTTGCCAACGAACACATCCGATGAGGCGAAATTTGTGTGAGCAAAAACCAAGATCGGCTTCGAGTCGTCAACAGGGTTGGACTGCGCCGGTTCGGCGAGATGCGTTTCTATCGTGTCGCCTACTGCATTGCAATGATAGAACATGCGACTGTCAAGCAGAGGAGTTAATTCATTCCACACAGGGAGCTCAAATTCCCACTTGCTTCAACTCACAGATCGCGACTTAACAGGTCGAGGAAAGGCATGGTGCGGAGAAGAGATGCGAAGGCGTCCCGGCGTCCAGACGACGTCGAAGTTGGGCGGACGAAGGAATGAAGGGACGTCGAAAGATTGAGGTGACGGGAGAGGTGCAATGGGGTTTGAAAAGAAAGAGAAGAACCGGGCAGACACTAACAAACGTGAGAGGAGTTGGCGTGACTTGCATTCTGTGGAGACATGCATCGTCTGGAGGCACGGAACGACACCGCACACAGACGCGGTTGGACGCGGGCGAGCTGTGGGCGCTATGTATACCTGCCGAGGCTGACCGAGTTCTTCGCTGAATCCCCGAAGTATTCTCTGTCAGCTTCTATTCTTCTTCTGCGAGCAGTTGAGAGTTCCGACGTCTGATCTCGGGCTGACAATTGTGATGAAGCGTTCGAGGTCCGCGAAGTTGTGAGCTTCGACGGACAGTTGACGTTGTGAAGCCGAACGATCTTTCGGTCTCCGACTAAAAGGGTAGGTATTATCTTGAGGCGACATTGCCGATGTTTTTCCTACCGTTTGCGGTATCTCACTGGAGATAATTTTCCCTCATCTTGCGACGCTTGCTTGCGGGACCAAAGTTGAAGTCACGAACAAGTCTCGCACTTAAAGCATTTACAGACTGACGTTTACGAAATGGCCTCAGATCCAAGAGTGTAAGGTCCGCTAGTCAATTACCAAGACGGATCCGTCGCCGCCGTCTCCGCTCCAGTGCCAAAGCGGTTCATCTCAACGTCGCGGCTCGTCTTGCCACTAGCAATAATCTCTCCAGAGTCAGATCCAATATCAACGCTTTCGCTGTGGATTCCGCAGATGATGTATCAGCTCAAAAGCTCGTTTTGTATCAGCTAAGACCACGTACTGGATCTTGACCTCGACGTTGATCACGGCAGGATTCCCAGGCGTGTCTCCGTAGCTAGTTCGTCGTCCATCTCCACCTTTGCGAAAGGCGTCCAAGTAGGTTCCATTTTGGCCGCCGTGAAGTTTATCCGTGAGCTTTTGTCTCGAATTGACTGGAGGACAGAGCAAGGGTTAGATGAGGCTTGTGCTATCGCTCAGCTAGGCCAAAGCGGGCGCACGAGAGACAAGTAGTGAATTGACTGGAATAGAAAGAGTCGTTAGATCTCACCGCAGATTCAAGGGGGTCGAATAGCTGACTGTAAAGCTTGACAAGCGTCAAAGTAGGGATGGCATGATACGACAGGCTTGATGCTCCAAAAGTGATGGCGTCAATCTTAAAACGGCTACCCATCAGCCCTGACGAATATGGAAACTCAGTCGAAAATACTTACAGCAGTCACTGAATCATTCAGCTGTTAGCTGAGATGGTCTTGAAATGGTGAAGGACACTCACTCGCTGTCGTGACCATATTTGTCTCCACCGTCGTTCGGCTGGCACGAACAGGGTGAGCCCTCTCGCTTCCGAAGGCTAGCCAACGACGTACATGATGGCATCGACCAGACTGCGCAAAAGGGTTTCAGTATTTATTGGAACTTTAATTCCTGCGAAATTACTCACGAGTTCGTTTTCTGATACTCAAAGTCGTTCTTCGCACGGTGAAGCCACCAACACATCGAGCAAGTGATGATGACGTCGGCAGCGCTCGCACAGCCAAGCCAGATACTGACTCCGTACCTGTTGAGGGTGATTCAATCTGAAGTCACAGGCTGGCAGGTTAGAATAGCTCACGTCCAGCTTTGGAAGCGAGCGACTGTGGGCGTCGAGTGCGACTCTATCAGTTTCAGACTAGGCTGAACGAGGAGCGACTTACATTCGCTGTTCAGGTGGAAGATCTGCAGCGAGAAATGGGTTTGTTTCCGGACCTAACTCACAAAGACCGAGAGTGCGTACCATACCCGTCGCGCCGAAAGAAAACCCTACATGGCAAAGTCAATGGTCAGCCGGTGTGGAGCTTTCAGGAAGAAGACTGTCCTACCAAGTTGAACAAGACTGAGGCAAATGATGATGGCAGGTAAGACCCTTCTTCGATCGCCTATGAGGTATACTCGAACCGCGTCTGCATTGGTCTCAAGATTAGCTTTCGCTAGGTCTGAACGAAGAAAAATCCACGCGGGAGTACGCACAAAATGTTTGGACCCAGAATGTTACGACTCCAGTGATGGCGGGTCTAGATTCGAAGGAAAATAAGTGTGTTCGTCAGAAGATGGGAAGACGGGGTATGGAGCATACTCGATGGTGAACGTCCTTGCAGGCGGTGGTAAGCGCTTCGTCACTGAGAGTACAGGTGGTAATGAAAAGACATACCAAGGTGACTTTTGAATGTAAGACAAATCTCCATAGTGTGTAACTGTCCAGTCTGGATTGATGCAAGATCAGCGCACTCGCTTCGACGTCCTCGATGGCTAACGCGACGCACCATACACAGTGCTTTGCAGCAAGTACGACCGTTATTGAGTCAATCAATGGGTCAGAGAATACGAATTCAACCAGCTCACTAGCCTGCTCGTAACAAATGGCTCAAAATTAGCCCCACTCCTTACCGCCCAACGCCACCGCGAAACTTACATGAGATAGCAGTGTGGAAGATGTCAATGACGACCAAACAGACCACGCTCCACCAGTATATCTTCTTATCGTTCTTTGAAGAGGTGAAATAGGTGTACGCTATGTAAAGGTACGCGTCAAAGGTCCATCCACCTCTTGATAGGGTTGCTAGACGCGTCGCCGCGCACCTTGCATGAGGGTTACTCCCGTGAGGAAGACTGGGGGGGAGGAAGTCGGCGTCAGGTGGGCAGCATGGCGACCTACAGATGTCTACTGACGAGTAAGGAAAGTCCCGATGACCTATGATGAGGGGTCCATCAGTATGTGGGGGCAACAGCGAGAGCCGCGACGCACGAAAGCTCCGATGGTGCCATTAAGAGTCGCTTGAACGCTCATTCTTGTCGATTTTGTTTCAAAGGCGGTAAAGGTGATTTTCGGAGTGGTTTGAGGAGAAGAAGATGAAGAAAAAGTAAGCGCGGCATTATTGGAAAAAGTTTAGTCGCGGGGTTGCTGATGTTCCGGTGACCTCCGGTACAGCTGTAACTGCATCTCGAGGAACCTACGAGTACCTCTACCTGAAAGATGTCCACTGTCTGTCCGTCGTCCGTGCAGCGATTTCTTTGTATAAGCCTACATCTCGCACGCCAACTCGGTGGTTTTGTTCAGACCGTTCAGAAGGGCCATCTTTCGAAGATCGCTTCGGTCTGATGAGCCAAAACATTCCTTGGAACAGTCGAACGGCCTTTTCGTGGGAAGATGGAGCGGGGACTGTTGCGAGGGTGCGGGTGGTGTGGAGTGCTAGTGCGTTTATTGTGGAGTGCCAGTGCGCTTGTGGTGGTGGTGAATATTGCGCGGAGACTGTCGGACACTATACCCGCCGTGGCACAAGAAGTGGATTTTGAGCGGCAAATCAAGGGCAGGCAGAAGATTAGGACGTACTTTGATATCATGGCGCGCGAAGTAGAGCGCAAGGGCGCGACACTATTCGATCGTCGGTATGCGGAGCAACTCAACAGCTCGAATAAGAGTCACGGCTCGCTTGCGATGCTCGAGGGATAAGGTAGGAATTACACGCCGTCTTGATGCCCGACTGCTTCTCTTCCGTCTTCCCTTGTGACAACGCCGCCTCCTAGGCCACAAAGCCGCGCAGCGATCAGGCAAAGGGCCAGCCTCCAGCGTCCCATACGTTTCCCACCCAATTTAGGTGAAGCTGTTATACGCCTGGAGGTCCATCCTGCGCCCCACCTCCGCCGAGCTTCCCGCGCTCCTGCGGAGTGTCAGCCCGCATACCTGCGCACCCGCAAAACCTAGTGTAGTGGCTCAAACTCGCAGAGGGAAGTGTTGAGCAAGGCAGAATTTGACACGCGCACGCCCGGGGGCCCGCAAGCTGGGAAAACCGCGCTATTCGACTTTGGTTGAGGAGTGGGCGTCGGACGGCTCAAAGCAGAAGCAGAGTCGATTTAAGGTTACAGCCAATCAAGCTTGACAGGCGAGTTTGAAGTTGATTTGTCGGCGAGATGGGCGGAGACAAGGTTGAGCATCTCCGAAAGTTGTCTTTCAATCTCTTTTGTTACCCAACATCACGCCCACTTCTCAATTCTGCCCGCGATGGCGTCGATGCCAACTCTCGAGACCCGACTCAAGTCTTCCTTTGTGACAATCAACTGCGTGCACTGCAAAGCGACGTTGGAATACCTCACTCTCCCCGCTTCAGTTCACCCACTCGACGAACCATATCAACTCAAGTGCGCTCAATGCAGCCAAACTTGGATCGTTAGGCCAACCAAGAGTAGGGCTGCTGGGAAACGGAGGATTGGAACAGGTAGGTCGGGCTACTGGGCGTGGGTGGATATGTTGCGCGTGCGAGGGCGTGGATGAGGGATTAGGAACTGACGCGAGGTGCGACTTGGCGCGCAGATGAGCGACCGCTGGACTTGGGATATTATGAATTACTGTGAGCTGGTGCGGTCCTTGTGGCTTAAGTGCTGAGCTGACTCGCGTTCGATTAGCGGCCTACCCGTCACTTGCACAACAGATGACGTGAAGAAGGCATATCGAAGACTCGTGCGTTTCTCGTGCCAAGCTTAAGCTGTCATCGTCTCACGTATACCTTCATCGCATAGGCCATTAAATTTCACCCCGACAAGAACCCGAATGACCCAAGCGCTGGCGAGAAGTTCAAGGACATTGCTATCGCTTACGCCACTCTTTCTGATGAGGGTCTCAGGTGCCCTTCAGCTCTGTTCGACAGCTAAGATTCTCCAGGCTCTGACTCGTTCTTGGTCTGCTTTCAGGCACTCCTACAACGAGTTTGGAAAGGGCAAAGGAGACGGGCCAAGCGAGGACCAAATGGTCGACCCAGAAGCTCTCTTCTCTCAACTCTTTGGTGGACAGGCTTTCCAGGTGCGTCTCATCTTCTTCAATCTCTCTGATTCTTCTCTCGGAATCTGAGTACGCAGTTCGAAAAGGCGGAGTATGCTAATAAACCATCTCCGCTCCTCAATCCCAGGACATCATCGGCACAATCTCCCTCGGTACAGAAATGAAGTCCGCAATGCAAGAAGAAGAAGAGGAGGAAACCACATCCGACCCCACTCCTTCCACCACTGTCACCCTCGGAAAAGACGGCAAGCCCACACTCTCCCCGGAAGAGATCGAAAAGGCCGCCAAAAAGAAAGCCGCGAAAGAGGCTCTCGAGAAGAAAGTAGCGGATGAAAAGGCTCGAATTCGGGAAGATCGAGTAGTCAAACTTATTGAAAGGCTGAAGAATCAGTTGGCGTTGTTTACGGAACAGGCGCTTGGAGAGGAGGACGAGGTGACGGCGAAAGGGGGTGAGTGGCTTTTGGTTGAAAGGAGTGGTGCGAGGGACGCTGATTATGGAGCAGTACGAGCTATGTGGACTATAAAGGCGGAAGAGTTGAAGCAGGAGAGTTATGGTGTTGAGTTGTTGCAGACTGTGGGATTCGTTTATTCCGGAAAGTCAAAGTGAGTCTTTTCCTGGCTTGATGGACTTTGACGCTGACGTAAGATTGGAATGGAAGGCATTACCTTGCTTCGACGGGACCCATTCCATTCGGTGTAGGAGGATGGTTCCACTCAGCACGATCAACAGTCCACATCGTCAACGAGACCGTCTCAACCGTTCGATCAGGTATGCTAGACTTTCCTCTTCTTGCTTGCATGCAAAATACTGACATTTCGCTTATAGCTTACGCGCTGAAGGAAGTTTTCGAGAAGCTCTCGGCGGCAGAGAAGAGCGGGCTTTCGGACGAGAAAAAGAAGGAGCTCGAGGATAAAGCCGCACAGATGGGTCTTCACGCACTTTTCAAGGTTCGTTCTCACGCGTTTGCCTCTGGTATCGGCACAGTCTAATATCATTGACTGGCTAGGGAGCCAAACTTGAAGTCCAATCCGTCATTCGCGAAGTCTGCGACCGCGTTCTCGGCGAGGAACTTCCAGTACCGGATCTTCGCAAGCGAGCTGTCGCTATGGGCATTTTGGGTCAGGTGTAAGTCGCTCTTCATCCATATCTAGACATCTCCGACCTTTGCTGATGGCCCGTCAATTTGTAGCTACGAGGCAGTCAAGAAGGACGAGAGCTCAAACCCACCTATCAGCCCACCGCCACATGGGGGAAAGGCATAGCGATTCAAGTCGCGCGTGTTAGGGAATCAGGGTGACATGCGGTAGAGTGTGAGGGTGTGAGAGAGATGCTACCTAATCAGGGGAATGTTTTTTTGTGTCAATTTAGAGTGCGGTCTACAACAGGCGCTGGCTTTTGGTGAGAACAGGGATTTGGGAAGGACAAAATTGGTTCCGAGGCTGGCACCGGCCCCCCTTCCAGGTCTGGTGAGTTGCTTTCGTCCTTCATATTCTCATAATATATGAGCTGACGACATTCCTTGGCGCAAAGCCTCAAAGTCAGCTTGGACGGAGTGGCGTTCGACCGGGCGCACTGCACTGGCTGCACTTTCACAGGAGTCCGCCGCGCTGGTGGGCGAGACCGGCATCATTCTTACTTTCTTGGCCCCCTGCATCAAGAGGCTTTAGCTCCACCACGATCGACAAGGTAACGCCGATAACCAACTGCTCGCGTCGCGTGGTATGGCTCCCTCGCGCCCAAAACACCCTTGCATGATGCATGGACGGGAGCGGTTTCGCAAGGCGAACGAGGTTCCATGACTCTTCTCTTATCTACTACTCCTCTTTCTAAATACGCTTACAGCACATATACTCCTCAGCAACTTCACCCGCCATGGATTACGTTCGAGTCCCGCTCTCCACCTTCGACATGAACAACGTCGACTCTATTGGACTTTGGTACGGCTTTGTCCTCGACACGAATATCTTCGATGCAGCACCTCTCAATGCAGCAGCTAGTCGGCTTGTCAAGAAGTGGCGCCTTCTGGCAGGGAGAATCGAACCGAATCAACTCGAGGTGCGTTCACATCCCGCTTCGCAGCTTCTCGCGCTGACGTCCTGTCCTCGTTCTCAGGGTCCCACTGAAGCCCCATGGTCAATCTCCGTTCCAACTGGGTCACTCTCAACCGAATTCAAGACGCATTCCTTCAACATCACTCATCTCCCTACGACACCTATCGATACCCCTACGCCGGTCCTCGGTCCCTCAGACTGTGCCCTCCTTCCTCGCCCATCCTTGGAGTATTTCAGCAAAGCTGGGACGCCAATCGTACCCAAGGACTTTGTGAAGGTCGATCCTCCACCATTCCTCAGTATTCAAGTCACAGTACTTTCGAATGCGACGTGCGTAGGAGTTACACTGCCCCATCTTGTTTTCGATGCTTTTGGCGCGGGGATGGTGGTTCAGGCTTTGGATGCGGAGGTTAGTCCATGCCTTTTTTTGAGTGAAGCGTCACTGAGTATGGAATGAGCAGCTCAACGGCCGTGATTGGGTTGTGCCGGCTATTCAAATTTCGAATCCAATTACCGAAGCCTACGAACGCCACTTCCACGAGGGACACGCTCCCGAAGGCCCAGGGACAGCTATGGAACGAGTGAGGAAGACTTTCATTTCAATATCTGTACTGAGGATTCTTCCTGTGATTTGGAGACTGTTCGTACGTGTTTTTTTTTTGGCTTCTGCTTGACCCTTTTTGCCGACTTCGCCGCCTTTAGACGGATACAACATTCCGCGGTGCCACCAGTCAAGCTCTCTACGTAAGCAATGAACAGACGAATCCTATTATATTGACGTTGACTTTTCAATTTCAGATTGGGCCTGAGGTCGTCAAGCAAATATCCGAGAGGGCGAAAGCAGATGCCGCGGCGGTGAGTGCAAAGGAAGGAGGCAAGACAGAGTACATCTCAACCTACGATGCTCTTCTCGCTTTCTTCCTCAAAGTGAGCTTTTTCACTCTCTCAAAAAGCCTGGCAGTGCTCATTGATGCCCAATTTGATTTCTTAGGCTTCCTACCTCAACGAGCCCACTCGCACCAACGCTCTCCAGCTCACGATGAACGTCGCGTTCCGACAACTCCTTTCTTCCGCTCTTCCGCTATCTCTATCCGGCAACGCATCAACGCTGGAACAATACCCTCACAACGCCTACATTCAAGCCGTCACCCCGTTCATCCCAATACACTCCCTCTCCTCCCACTCGGTTGGGTCTCTGGCTCTCATCCTTCGTCGCACCGTTCTCGAGGCACGCACGATCCCAAGTTTCGTCACGATGACTGAGTTCTATAGTGATGTTAAGGGCGGCTTGCCGATAAAGGCGACGGGAGCGGACCTGTATTCGACTTCAGGTCACGTCGACTCGAAGGTGAATGAAATCAATTTTGGAGTCCCGATTTTATCTTGCTGGTACGTACTGCGAGTAGCGTAGGAAAATTGAAGCCCTTGCTGATCATTTTTCCAACAGGTTCCATCTTCCACCATTTTTGCCTCCCGGTGCCTTCGGGGTGAGCTTCTGACAACGAGTTTGTCCAAATAGTCGTACTGAATACCTTAAATTCAACTTTAGGTCAACAAGCATCCAAACGGCGGATTCGTTTTCTTGGGATGCCAGCGTCGCTGTCGGTGGGAGGCGATACAGTCTGAGATAGAGAGGATGCAGCAAGGCCTCCCGATGAAGGTCTTGTGAATCGAGTCTCTCCGTGCAGTGCTTCAGTTCAGCTCTTAAATTTGATTCCTGCAATGCTCCGCAGACTTGGCTGCAGCTGCCTGCTACGCTTGGTGAGAGGGATTCAGGCTGTACATAGGGGGGCTCGTGCCAACTCAACATCTTGTGTTGTCGTAGGCTGGCAGCTGCTTGACGTCGACCTCAAACGACTCATATACGTAGTCGCGCTCGCCTTCTCGCCCCCTTCCCTCACGTGGGTCAGATGGGTGCGATACTATCCGCATCGGCTGCCGCGTCCGCATGCATAATGGCCTCCGTCGCGCTGCAGCAGGTAAATTGCAGGCAGACTCCTTTCGATTCAAGACTTGCCTAGCTCCCGAGGTCTTCCCGAGCTATGTGGCTTACCTCTTCATCTTGATCTTCAAAAGATCTTTCACGTCCTTCTCCAACACCACTGCCCTTTTGTCTCGCACGCCATCGTCTTGCCTTCTCGACTTCAGCAGTTACTCGACTCCAGCACCTTCCCGTCGCTTCTTATCAGCATGCCGTTTATCGAATTGCCAGCTCGTAATCTGTACGTAGTAATCTCTGAGACAACAATGGAAGACTTACGGATCTTGGCTTCCAGTCGCATGTTCTATTCGGTGAACGCCACAGGGTGCTCAGTTGAGAAGCTACAACTGCACACAGCAGAGGAGCCCCAATCCCACCCGATCGAAAAATCCAAGCCCATCGTGATTTTCATCCATACGAACTTTGCCTCCTCAGACGTTTTCATTGGCCAAGTGAGTTCTCAAATTGGCCTCTCTGAGCATTCGGTATGCAGTTAAAACTGAGCGTTCAATTCGGCAGATGGCGGATCCTCGACTACAAAAAGCTTTTAACATAGTCGCGTTAGATCTTCGGTGGCATGGACGTACAACAGAAAGTTCGACAAGCTCCAAGTGGCCTGGCGCCAGTAACGGCGCGCTGGAGGTAAATTTTGGCGGCTTCGCGACACAGATACCTCAAGTCATTAACGGCAGTTTCGCAGACCCATCAAGATGACATTCTCGCCGCCATAGAAAGATTGGGATATGAGTACTACTCAGTAGTTGGAGAGGGTCACACGGGTTGTCGGCTCGCTGTGGATTTGGCGGTGAAGCGACCAGCGAAGGCAAGTTGAAGGTGGCAACCGTTCGCCGACTACGCGCTGACGAATTCGAACACAGGTTCAAGCTTTGGTACTTTCCACTCCTGGGAACCTGGAGGAGTGAGTACTCACGTGTTGAGATTCACTTCACCAAGTTTGCCCTCGAGCGCTAACATGTATTTTGCCACAAGTCCGCAGGTTGTCAAGGACGCAGTACTTGGAGGCCTGCGTGACTACATCAACTCGAATAAAGATGGAAAGGGAGATGGGACAGGAGCGTGGCCTGCTGAAGTCCGGGATGAGCTACAAAATAGTCAACTTGGCTACGACCGCGTTCGTCTGCCAGATCGTGAGCAAGCTTACGTCGACTATTTTACAATTCGCTGTAAGCACTTGTCAATCACGAATCAGCTTGAATGAGCAGCTGATTTCAGTTTGTAGATGGAAGAGGAGTTTCGTCTCACGACACAGATCACCTGCTGGACGCTTTCAACAGGTTGGCGCCAACTCAAGCCTACCTTCAGAAAATCCAAGCCCCAGTTCTCATCTTAGTTCGTCGCTTTTCCTCTGCGCTTTGGTCCGGAAAACGAAACGACGTGCGAGTCGAAACTGATTTATATATTTGCAGTCAGGAGACGGTGACCGGTATTTTCCAGTCACTTCAGCAGAAGAGTGGCGAGATGGTTTGGCTCTGGCAGGTGTTGGTGAGCTTTTCTGGGCTGACCATATACGATGCTCGAGCTGACCTCATTCTATGTGGAGATGTTGACCTCCGGCTGATACGAGTGGCACCTATGTACGTCGCATGATTCCGGCTTGAAGTGCACGTCATTGAGCTGACGTCAATTGACTCAGCCTCTTGTTCTACATGCAAAGTAGCATCGCGAACCGATTTCTCCTCCAATTCTTGGGGACACAAGTGAAACGCTGGTAGCGCTATGCTATGGTTAAAGCTCGCCCAAAATCAAGTAGTAGATTACTGTAGATTGCATATTTCCGTTAGAGCTTAATGTTGTAAACAGTCTGTCTCCTCGATGTTAGGTGGTAGGCTCCGGGCCGACGTCCGAGAGCCTTTCGCAATCCCGACGTCGCCGCCTGATTTGAAATTCTCTCGGCACTTGCGATTCTTGCACGAAAGCGCGTAAAGCAAATATTCTTTGCAAACTTTCCCCCCTTCCACTCCCTGGAACACCATGTACACTCGCGTCACAACATCAGGCTTCGGTGCGACCTCAAGCTTCGCAGCCTGCTCATACGCCGCTTGGTCGAAGAAGCGAAAGACAGTGTGCTTCCCGCTGTCGTGGATTTTTTGAAAAGAAGGTAGCCAGTAGGTAGTGAAGTCGTTGCGGACGGAGGTACGGAGGGTAAGTGAAGTGGGTGTGACTTGAAGGTGTGAGAGGAGGGCGGCGAGGGGAAGAAGAACCGAATTCTCAGAAGTGAGAGTCAAAATTTGGGTTGAAAGGGGTGGCGCCAGGATGTGAGATGTGAAATCGACAGGGACAAGGGGTGGAGAAGGTGGGAGCACGTTGCCGGTCGTGTGCGCCTCCCAAAAGAGGTAGGAAAGAATTGTGCCGGAGGATAGTTCCGTGAGTTCGGATAAAAATGGTTATAAACTAAATAGGGTAGAGCGCACTACCCAATGAGTGCTTTCGAGTAAATGTGACCCAAAAAAGCCAAAAAAGAGTCAAGGTACATATACTCAAATCGAATTTTGTAGCGTATGTCAAGCAAACCCATCGCCAAAAGCTTTCTGCTGTCTCAAGCGTGTACCTCCATTCCGCCCCACTCAAGCACACGGAATTTCCCAACATCCTCCGCTCCCTCCTTGACACCCACAACTTCCCTCCAATCGAACTCCTTTTCAGACCAAGCATCTTCAGTTTCAGCTCCCTTGAACAGCATAAACACACGCGTCACGACATCGGGCGCCGGCTCCACCTCAAGCTTCGCGGCCTGCTCGTACGGTTCCTGCGCGATGAAACGAAGGGCAATCTTCTTTCCACTCTCGTGAAGATTCACGAAAAAAGGAATCCAATAAGTGATAAAGTCGTTGCGGGCGGAGGTGTGAAGCGTTAGAGAGGACAACGTGGCGTCGAGGTACGGGAGGAGGTCGGGAAATGGGAGGAGGATCGAGTTTTCGGGGGTGAGGGCCGCGAGGTTTGGATTGAAGGCAGGGCAGGAAGGGTGTGGCGACTTATCGAATGCGAGAAGTGGGGGGGAAAGAGGAAGATTGTTGACCGTGTGCGCTTCCCAAAAGAGGTAGGAGAACTTCGTGCCGGTGGTGAGTTCGGTAAGCTCGCCATTGGAATTAGCGGAGACGGTCCAAGTGGTCGAAGTGCCGCCGGACTTGGTGGGAGTGATAGGCGCGAGTGGGTACAGCGCCGAAAAAGTCCAGTCGGGCGAGAGGGAAAGTTTGACGGTGGCGTGGGCGATGGGCGAAGGCGGGAAAAGGTAGATGACGGGCTTATCTCCCTTCAGTCGCAGCGTCAAGTGCAGCGTCGATTCTTTTTGGATGTTGTAATCTGAGAATGTGAGGTTGTCGTCGAGTTGCCTTCCCCCGAAGATGAGACGTTGTTCTGTCGTGGGTATGAAACCCATCCACTGTTGAAGCTTCTTCTTGAAGCTTCGCATAGTGTCAGAGGGCCTTGCATCAACAGCCACCGTTTTCCCATTCAAACCTGCCAAAAACCAAAGGTTCAGCGTCACAGAAAAATGAAACAAATGGACGAAGAAGGTCACCCTTGACAAAAATCTGCATGGAGTGGCAGAGCACGAGACGAAGGTGCCTTTCAGAAAAGAGCACATCGTCATCGAGGAGGTACCTTAGGGGACAGTCTGTGTTTACACGCTTTTCGCCATGATAAAGGCGTCGCTCAGGGGAAGAGCGGTCTCGGAACAGAGGCTGGGGAACGAGCGTTCTCAAAGTGCCTTCAATTTCGCGGATGGTGGTATTCGGATCGCGGACCATGTCGATCGGGAAGTTGGAGTCGTTCAAATCTTCACTACTGATGGAGATGTTGACGACAGGAGGTGGACGAGTTGGCCAGGGACCGGATGGGGTTGAGGTATGTCTCCTCGCGGGCTTTGAGTCACTTTCCGAGTCGCTGCCGCAAAGCTCATCCCGCCCACGTTTTGTGACGTTCCTAGCGACAGACACCCTGATAATTGAAGGGTCTGACTTGGTGAGAGCGGCTGTATTCCACGCGTCCTCGAGAACTTCGAACCAAGCGTCGCCGATTTGAACTTGAAGCATCACGTTCTCCGCGGCGAGGTCGAAGGCGGCGGCGCAAGCAACTTTCGCGAGCGTGAGTGACGAAGGGCGAGCGATGAGTTTGTTGAATTCGAGGTACTTGAGCGCAAGGGTGCGAGTCCCATCTGGAGGAAAGCGCACAGGTGCGGGAGAAGCGTCCGTAATTGGCCCGGCTGAGTCAGGTTGTCCCATACGTGGGGCTGCACGCAGTGTAAAGGACTTCAGTATCGATGGGTAGGTAGTCAAGGATAAAGGGACTTACCTTGCATTGTCGTGTCGCCTTGCAGGTGCGTGGTCGGAGAGAGAGGAGAGAGGAGTGCGAGAGGGTTGCCACCAATTTTAAAATAACTCGGAGTTCAAAGCACACGCGCATCCACCTACCGCTGTCAGCAACCTTTTTGGCGAGCTCAGAAGCAGGTCATGATGTTGGCATCCACATGCCGGCGCGGTGACTCCGCCAGTCTCTTGCTGTCAAGTACCTTCAAAAAAATGAGCGTGTTCCCATGCATGCAACCAAAGAAATACCATGTAGTAGATAAAAAGAAACAGTGGAGTATTGGGGATCTACGAAGACAAAAATTGAATGGCCCTTCAATCCCCTTCCTCCACTTAATCCAAGCTCTTCAAGCCAGTTCCAGCGGCCATCCTCTGGAAGCAGTTGGCGTAAGCCTCGTGAACCTCAGGAACGACAATTCCGAGCTCCTTGAGCGCCTTCTCCAACTTGGTGGTGTCGAGCTCGCAGTTGGATCGTCCAGCCTTGATAACGAGGGCTTGCTCGGCGAGAGTGAAGTTCTTCCACTCGAACTCGGGCCTGACGTACTTCTTGAAGAGAGTGAGGACCTCGTTGTGGGAAATGGCACCAGGGTTGGTGAAGTTGTAGATTCCGGTGAGGTTCGCGGTGGACATGGCGATGGAGGCGGGGAGCAGGTCGTAGAGGAGGGTGTTGGAGTTGGGGATGTCAACGACTCGCTCGTACCTGCGAACAAGGATGTGAGTCTGAAGGCCAAGGAGAGTACGAAATAAGTAGGACTGACTTGGAGATCTTGGTAACAAAGTTCCTGGGGTGAAGCTCGTCCGAGACAGGCATCCTCAACCTCAAGTTCAAGACGTTGGGGTACTCGGCGAGCAAGAGCTCGACTTGGGCCTTGGTCTTTGAGTAGTAACTCTCAGCAAAGTTGGCGGTGTCCGTCTCAGTGAATCCCTTTCCGGATCCCATGGGGTGGGTCTCGTCGTACTGGTAGATGCAACCGGTGGCGAAGTTGGTGATGTGGATTCCGTGCTGGTAGCAAATGTCGATGAGGTTGAGGGTTCCAATGACGTTGGATCGGACGGTGGCTTGCTTGTTGTCCTCGCACCAGTCGACATTGGGTCGGCCAGTAACTCCAGCGCAGTTCAGGACGTGAGTTGGCTTGACCTTCTCAAGCTCGCTGCGGTACGTGAAGCGAAAGCAAGTCAGCTACAGTGACAACAGCGAACAAGACCTGTAAGAAATCACAGGGAAGGGGACTAACGCGATGATAGCAGCGCGATCTTCGATACGGGCCAACGAGCGCGTAACGTCCTTGCCGTCAGCCTTGAGCATCTCGGCGAGCATGCCTCCAATCCATCCTTTGGATCCAACGACGAGGAACTTGGGGGTACCGGTGTGGGGAGTGTAAGCAGTCATTTTGAAAAGCAGTACGTGGAGCAAAAGAAAGCGGGATCGCTCAAGCGGCCGGGACACTTCTAGGCTCGCAGTATTTCATCAGCATAGGGGCTGCCCAGCTATTCTCCTTCTTTATACTTTTCAGCATCCCTGAAGTACCAATGATTCAGTTGAGAGAGCCTTGCACTTCGCCGTACCCTCAATAGTGGGGCCGATAAAGGTGCTACGCCCGTGCAGAGTCTCACTTCCTCCTATGAAGACTCCTCGCTCAGTTGCGTAAAGTTTCCTCGCACTGTCTGTCACCACTTTTGTCAAGTCGTAGAAATCACTGAAATTCTCAAGCCACGATACTCAGACAAGTCACAGTCCCTCCGCACCAAAAAAATGCTGGAAGCACTTCCAGCGATCCAGCGAGCTCCGCCAACCGGCGATGACGAGCACATCTGCACTCCGCCGAAGAGAAACAAGGGGCGGAAGCGTGGGACGGGGGTGTTCACATTCCGGTTAACGACAACAACATCCATCCTTGACTTTTTGTGAGTGCGCCGCTTCGCGGGCGACGGCGAAGAACGTTCGACGACTGGAAAAAAACTGAGCTCAGCAAGAGATGGGCAGTGAATTTGATCATGCGGTTCTCACTTGGCCGTAAAGCGCCCCAACCTGTCAATGCTGACTTTTCTGAAAATGTGCGAAGTCAGCGAGGGCGGCGACTGTTGTGCGCGAAGATGAGGACCTTGCCCGACGCGTACTTCGCCACCAGCTGACACAGGAGCGTCTCCCGAAGTCGACTGTACTTGTTTTATGCAATTTATAAATGATTGAAAGCGCTCCGTGTGTCGAGAGGCGCGCGACAAAGCTCGTCGAACCTAGTGGTGCCTGCGCTTGATGGGGAGCTCGTAGCGTCAACCGAAGCGAGGAAGGTATTGAGAAAAGAAAGGAAATCGTTTTCGCTTCCCGGAGCATAGTCTTGGACGAAGTGGTCGTGGCGAGCGGGGTAAGTTGGCGGCAGCCATCGCTCGGGAGTCGGGAGGGCACCCCCAGAGCCGGGCTGTTGGGCAGCAGAGGCTCTGAAGGATTTTCCGGACCTCAGCGGCCCTTTGAGTTGAGGATAAAGTGAGGGATGAAGAAGGCGTTGGTCGAAAGCCAAGAGGCATCGATCGCGCCCTCGCCGCTTTGGCTCTCTCCACACCTTCCAAAATGGTTGCCCCTGCCGCCGACTACTCGCTCTACTACGTGACAGGCCGCGAACAAACCCCATCTGGCATCGACTTCTATGTATCCCTCGAGGAAGCTTGCAAGGGAGGCGTTACCATCGTTCAGCGTGAGCTTCTGAATTGATCTCGGGAGAGGCGACGTCAGGAGCTGATGTGGGACCGTCGATAGTGCGGGAGAAGAAGCTTACTACGAAGGAATACCTCACTATCGGAAGGAAGTGCAAGGATATTTGTGACAAGGTACGTTTTGGCTTGTGGGGCCTGGGGGACACGGATCAGCTAACGCGATTGAACTACAGTACTCCGTACCTTTAATTATCAACGACCGAGTCGACGTTGCTCTGGCGCTCCGATGCGGTCTCCATGTCGGCCAGGACGACATGCCCGCGTCAATGGCCCGCTCCCTCATCGGTCCCGACCAACTCCTCGGTGTGAGCATCAACACTGAAGCTGAGATGCTTGAAGCTCTCAAGGAAGGAGTCGTGGATTACGTCGGGATCGGACCTGCTTATACTACACAGTCCAAGACGAACTTGAGCCCAGTATTGGGCACAAGGGGAGTTAGTCGCGTGCTTGGTGTTTTGGGAAAGAGTGACATCAAAGCGGTTGTTATCGGTGAGCCTGCCTGAATACTGAAAAATTGTGTAACTCAACTGAATTATTGAAAGAACAGGCGGCGTTTCGGAAACCACGATCCCCAACGTCCTCCTCCAATGTGCCGCCCCACTCGACGAGGGCTACCGCTCCCTTGATGGTCTCGCCGTCGTGTCCGCGATTGCAGGATCTCTCGAACCTCAGGCAGTTGCCCGCAGGATCCTTGCGCTCTTCCGCGCTGGACGTAGCTCCCCACTCCCGCTCGACGCAGTGGCGCTCTCTCCCGATAGCAACGCCGCGAGAGCTCTCGAAGTCGTCGAGATGGCTTGTGCCCTCCTTGTAAAATTGAGGGCTGGGCCTAACCCTCTTGTTCACCATATCACCGTATGTCTATGTCACGCCAGTTTGATGCAAGTAAACATACTCAGCACCAAAATCATTTGTATAGAACCAAGTCGTAATGAACGACACCGCGAACCTCACTCTGGCCCTGGGTGGCTCGCCCATGATGACTTCTCTCACCGCCGAAGTTGCTGAGCTATCTTCCAGGATTGGAGCTCTCGTCCTCAACTTCGGAACGCTCGGGGTATCGCAGGTAGAGGCGCAAATGACGGCTGGTCTTGCCGCGAAGAAGAACGGGAAGCCCATTGTGTTCGACCCCGTTGCGGTTGGCGCGACAGAATACAGGAAGACCAACTCGGCTCGTGAGTATTGGGTGGATACGCTGGGTGAGATGATTTACTGATGGTCTGTGTGCAGACCTGCTGAGCTCCATTCACATGAACATCATCAAGGGAAACGCTGGTGAGCCGTTTTCGATGTCTACTTGAAATTCTTCCCAGGACTGACGCACGCTCTCTTCCTGTCAAGCCGAAATTGGCGCTCTCACTGGGTCCTCAGAAGTCCAAACTCGTGGCGTGGACTCTGTAGGCAGCGGGTTCAATGATCCTAAAAACGTCGTCCAGGCCCTCGCTCGTCGTGAGAGTAAGCGCAACCATCCTGTTCCACCGAAACAGAGCTGACCAGATCTTCTATTTTCCAAGAACTCACCATTGCTATGTCCGGCGTCACCGACTACATCTCAGATGGTCAAACAACTTTCGCAATCGACAACGGGTCTCATTTCCAGGGAGTTATCACTGGCTCTGGTTGCATGGCTACGAGGTTCGATAACTTGAGGCTTCAAGGCTTGGAGTAAATACTGATCTCTTTCTATGTCGCTCATCCAGTTCTATCGCAGTCTTCGCGGCCGTCTCAGACCCCAAAGACCCTCACGCCTATGTTATTGCAGCTGTCGCTGGGTTTGTCTTCTCACAGCTGTTCGATTCGTCAGATTACTCGCTGAAATCCCGTTTTATAGGCTCCTGGCTATCAACGTTGCTGCTGAAGTTGCGGCTGCGAGATCGGACGTCAAGGGACCCAACTCGTTCAGGATGGCGCTGATCGATGAGGCGTACAACCTTACGCCAGAAGTTTTGAGGGAGAAGGCGAAGTTGAGGGTCATCTGAATGAATGAGATGTCGTTCAATGCCGTTACGTGCTGTTTGACGTCGCAAGAAGAGCTTCAGTGAGAGAGAGAAAGCTGGGCTCGAGGAGGGCGCAAGTGAACGCTTAAGTCTTGACTTCGAAGAACAACTGTTTTTTCTGAGCAGAACGAGATTTTGGTACTAAATGAAAGTCTATTCTGAAGTGAAGCACGCAGGCCAAATGTCCATCCATCCGTCGAGCCTTCCAAGAGTAAGCCACAAAGCCCGACCTATCCACCTATCTATTCCTACAAGCTCTTGAGACCTCAGATCAACCCCGTCTCACATGTTTGCCTTTGACGTAATGGTATGTAAGTCTCGCCAACCGTCAACAAAGATCTCGATCAGCGCGAAACTCACATCGGCGTTCATTTGGTGACCTTCACCCACATCGCCATAGCCGCGAGAGAATATCCCGTCGAAACATAAACCGCAAGCGGAAGGAGCTGTGGGTGGGTAATCTTTGAAACCTGCTTGGCCTGCGAAAAAAAAACACTCGAGTCAGCAAGTCAGATCGGTTTTCCATGTGCACCTGGCCGAGAAAGAAGGCTCACAGGCGCGACTTGGTGCGAGTAGTTCCTGGGGAGGAACCTTCCCTTCATCCTAGGAGTCATGGAGAATGGCTGACGACGGAGAGCGGAGAGGAAGCGCATAATGGTGAGAAGTGTTTGTTTTGGGTGGCGAACGGTGTGCGAAGTTCGGAAGGGTGAGCGGTGCAGGTGGTTGATTGTTTGTGAGGAGGAGAGCAGTGTGAGAGCAAGAGCTGACTCGAGCAATATTCGGCTTTTATTTCAGCATCCCTTGGTCCTGCGAGAGCCAGCAGGAAGCTTGGTGGACACAGAAAGACCGCGAAGGTGAACGAGGGCCTGCGATATTGGGGTGACTTGAAGGTTTGAGGGTGGGACGATGTCCCCACAAATGGATCGAAAATGCCGATGTGCCTCAGCATATCGGGAAAGCTCTCTCGACCACAGCAAAGTGCCGAAGAATTTCGTTCGCCTTCTTAGTTCTGACATGGCGCTCGCCTGTGTCGCTCGCCCAATATGTGAGGTCGAATCGTCTTCCTGCCTCCGATGAGCCAGCTACATATGATGTCAGGAAAGTAGAAGAGCACATCAAGGAGTGCAGCTGTATGCGCCATAAATTCCGATCATTGTTGAGGAAGCTGGCAGCAAAGCGCGAGCCGTGCGATGGAAGTTGTGTACGTACAAAAGTTTTCACATGCGAAACGTTGCCCTGCCTTGTAGGGCGAGGATGTTACGTTGCTTGAATGAAAGCCTTTGCATTGACAACGTAATGCGGATCGTTCACTGGACCTTTTTGCGTTAACTGGACCTGTCTGAGGAACGATGGGAGAAGAAAAGACTCTTTCTGCAGTGTCACGGTCTGGTGGAGCTTGATTCGGCCCTCAACGGACAGTAAATACATTGGTGCTTGAATCGCAGAATTCCTTTAGAGTCTAACCGAGCCGGTGGACCTGGTCGACCCTCTGTGGGCAGTCAGGGTGTTCTCCGTGACAGTAACTGCATGCAAGCGTCAGGGTTGATATTTCAGGGTCCACGAGAGAGAAATACAAAAGAATGGTGGTAACGTACGTGGTTCCTTCGTTTGTAGGGTCCCGACACTTGTGAATTTCAAATAAGAGCCTCCAGAGGTGTTGCGACCCTGGAGGCCGATTCGCTTCATGGCATACACGAAGTCAGTCTAAGCGCCACACGCCCAAGCTTGCTGGTGGCGCTTAAGTCAGTCCATCCTGGAGAGAGATCCTACAGTGTGAATCAGTAAAAAGGAGACGCAAAGCTGCTACAGCGACAACTCACCTAAATTAATAATGACATCCGTTCCGAACTACGGATCAAACGGTACGTAAGGGCTCGTAAAGGCGATATTGTCGGTGACCGCATCATTGAAACAAGAACCTGCAGCAGAAGATGGACCATCGCTTCCAGTAGCTTCCACCTCCAAGTCTTCTTGTCTTGACCTTTTCATCTTCAATGTGGTCGGCTTCGGCGATGGAAGTTGGGCGACAGTCGTGGGTGTTGAAGTGGCTGTCCGGCCACGGAACCGGGAGGAAGAGGGCCCTGGACCACTACGGTGTACAGATGATTCGGTTGGCTTTATCTGCCTATTCACTTCTTTTCAATTCAAATTGTTCGGTACATCATGGTGTGGGGATTCCTTCTTCTTCGCTCGCAAGCTTGAGCGTTCATCGTCCTCCGTGAGTAGCTCCTCGGCTGGTCTGGTTGGATCCAGATCTGTGATGGAAAAAGAAAGTGTAGAAGGGACGCAAGAGGTGGGGTGTGTGCGG